>JAAXYX010002778.1:0-16339 GCA_036851915.1 Ptenothrix huangshanensis | reverse complement strand
TTTAACGAATAATTATTTATTGGAAAATATAATAATTATAATTTGTAGCATCGTCACCGTCTGACGTTTGTAAGGAGTTAGGAAAATCACGGAGAAACATCGATTCGAATAGCCAAACTTATGATTACCGGTTTGAAATAAAGTGCATATAAAGACAAAGAGCTTGACTTTTACATATAGGTCAGGGTCAGGTCATGTCATGTAGTGTAACCTAACCTTATTTATGGTACCTTATTTTCGTTTTTATTCAAACGTATTTAACATAATTATGTCGTTTTTGCTTGGAGATTAGTGATTTGAAAAATTAATTTTAATGATGAAAATTAATTGGGTACGTTAAAATGGCAAATACGACTACGAGTTTAACTAAAGTTGATGTACCTACTAGTTAGTCCTATATTATATAAATGAATTGAATTCGAATGTCGTGTCAACGATTATGATTATGATAGTGATTCTTCTTTTATTATATGTTGTGTGTTATTGTAGTGTATTTGTAATGTATGTTTGCCTCCATATCTCCTTCATTGTGTTGGGCGTAACTGCAATGATACAAAATTTTATCCAATCCATGTTATACAAAGTATTTGTATTAACTACCATCAAAAATCATTATAAATGAAGAAGTATCTACTGTACAACATAATCATGATTATACAGAAAAAACGAACAGAATAAACATCAGTATGCAAATCTGTGGCTTTAATTATTTCCTTGAGTTTCGAATCAGTATAAGTGTTTTTTTAAAATTTTCATAATAACTTTCTTGATCAAGTTTATAAGCTAATTAATAAGGCGACCAGAAAAATGTTTTTTTTTGCCTTTCAAAATTGCATTTTTCGACTTTTCAAAAATGCTTTCTTTTGGTCTGAAAATCTACAATTATGCTGAATTTATGCTTTTTTGAGCTCAAAATGTTTTTAATACTTTAATGCTTTTTGAAATTACATTTTTGACAGTATGTAATCTGTTTTTTAAGTCTGAAAATGCTCAAAATTGTTTTTTGAACCCTCCAGAATACTAAAATGAAGCCATTTTCGATATTTAAATGTCCTTTGAAAAATATTTTAAAATTTGTGCTTACAGAAGCTGAAATTTTTTCATAAACGTTTTTAAAATTTGGCTTTCGTAGGAAAATAAAATCTTAAAGCGTAAAAATCTAGCTAGAAAAGCCAAAATTATACTTTTTCGGCCCAAAAAGGCCAAAAAATGCTTTTTTTGGAGCTAAACATGCTTTTTATGCTCTTTATGCTTTTTCAAAAAAAATACTGCATTTCTGGTCTTACGTAAGTAGGTTGCCAAAAGTTCAAAAATGTGGCGACCAATATATAAATGCTTTGAAATGCTTCTCGTACTTTTTCTGGTTTCAGGTCGTCTTACTAATACTAATACTAACATCCATCAGTGCTTTCTCAGGCGCTTAAATTATTTTTGCCTTTCCATTAAACTTTGCGGGAACCTCATTGTGCTTTTTAAACTTTTTCACAAATCTCATTAGGCTTTTTATCCTTTTTTTGAAACTTTTCATGCCTTTTAAAAAATCTCATTCTCACTATGCTCTTCATGCTTTGTTGAAGCCTCATAATGCTTTGTATGTCTTTTTGAAAATTCATTGTCGTTTAATGTTTTTTGGTAACTCATTAAACTTCATTATGCCTTTCACGCTGTTTTGGAATCTTGTTACGCTTTTCATGCCTTTTTGAAATCTCATTAGGTTTTTTATGCTATTTTTGGACTCCCATTTTGATACTTATAAGTATGCCATTTTTGGACTCCCATTATGATACTTATAAGTATGCCACTTTTGGACTCCCATTATGATTTTTATGCTTTTTCTGAAACCTCATTGAGCTTTATATGCTTCTTTTGGGACCTCATTTCATTATGCTCTTTCTACCGTTTTTGAAACTTCATTGTTTTTATGCTTTTCTTAAGGCAAAGATTTGCATAAAAAAGGTCTCAATTCAATTTAAAAAATAGGTAGCATCTTTACTGCATTTCCTTTTTATCTGGTACTAACAACTTATTTTTATTAATAACTCAATCGCATCCCAATCCCCATTTATGCGCGAGGTTATATTTTCGAAGTTATAAATCCACTTAGCATTGAATTTATAATAAAATTAACGATGGAGTTAATAATATATATTTATATTAATCTTAAAACTTCTAAAACAAAGATTATTTTAAATTCAACCCACATATACCTACCAATATTTATTTCATGATACTCTATTATGATTTTTTCTTTTTGTGCTTTTAATTCTTTTCGGTCTTGCCAATGGTGCCTAAACCAAAAATTTCTACTCGATAGTATAGAGTAGACATTTTTTGCTTAGGCGCCATGGTCTCGCCTTAATTATTTCAAAATAAAAAATGAAAAGGCTTCAGTTTTTTCATAATTGCGTTTACGTTTGCTTGCATACTTGCATTTAATGCATTTGTATTGTGTCTTGTGTCTGTGTCTATTATCTATTACATAAAGCCGACTTTACTCTGCGATGCATCCGCTGTACCGTTGCAAGCCCCACCTGACATTCAATTGTAAACCAGAAGCGTCTCGTTCAAAGTAAAAGGATTTTTATTTGACGTGGCAAAGCAAAAGCAAAGCAGACAGAAGCCAACGCTGCATCTACATGTCACAATTACAGTTTACAGTTACGGACACGACAGGATTGAATTGAATTAAAGCTGATTCAGTATTCAACAGGCTTGATTTATGTGGACAATCTTGTCTGTCAACATTTTACTGATCAAAGTCTAGTGAAATTTTGGAAATCTGTGCGCACATCCTTTGAGGAAAATTGTAAAATGGGTTTAACGGAGTGGTACAATGACCTTCATATGGTAAGGCGCTAGTTCGTCATTTATCACTAATCCTTTTGACCTTTTGTAAATTATTTAGGTGGCAATATTGACAAACTAACGACGGTTTTGAACAGTATTTCAAATTTTGTAAGTTGTTCATTTATAACCGGTAATGATAGAATTCAATATCGATTTCAACTGACACTGACACTGGGTGTCATTTCATTCAGTTGTGGTTTTCTGTTGGATTTTACCGGTTGACGGTGACAATCAAGAGTAAATGTTGAATGTCAAATGTCCAAATTAAGTTTTAATTATAGTTTGCTAAGTAACGAAATGATAGAGAGTATGGGCGATATCAATTTATTTGAAATACTTACTGGTTCATTCATTTACCATTTGTTTATAATTTAATTCATTTATTGTTGATTATTCTTTTTCTAGGACTACGATGGCCAAGCTCGAGCGGAAAAGCTGTCACGGATTATCATTCTGTTATTTGGTGTAAGTTACGTTTTCGAACTTGAATAGGATGGTAAACACTAAGCTATAATTTTTAGACTAAACTTTGGGGCATTAGAATCAAGTTTTTGCGATTTATTCTCATTAGGCTGTTGGTTTCGTTTGGGGTTACATCATCCAACAATTTTCTGAGACTGTCCGGATTCTCGGAGCTGGATTCGTTTTAGCTGCCATCGTAAGCGCTGTCTTTTTATTACATATATTCTGGCATTTTGGATTTGTGTACACAATCACAAAATGATTTTTGTTCTAACCGATTAATAAAAAAAGGTTGTGAATCGGAATTTACGCTTTTGAAAAACGTATACCTACTTTAGTGGAAGCTAAAAGTTACTTTGTTTTAAAGGTTATTTTCTCAACTCGAATTAAAAATGTGTTTCTAGTTAACCATTCCACCCTGGCCGATATACAGAAAGAAGCCTCTTCAGTGGCAGAAAGTGAGACCTTTCAACGCCGATGGAGATGTAGCAGAAAGTAAGGAAAAGAAGAAGAAAAATAAATGAATTTTGCACGTGTGAATATGATTATTCCAATTTCCATTTTATTACTAATTTAGTATTTTCTCATGTCATTCGTGATTCGTCAGCCGTAATTCGTAATCGTAATTATGAGAATGTCAAGTAATTATTCTATTGGTTTGTTGTCAATTTGTTCATTTGAATTATTGTATTGAATGCAATGGCAATATGCAATGCTTTCTCTCTACTTTATACCGAAACTAAATTATTACTGTTAATTACTACATGTATAAATATCTTTGAAGTACAGAAACTGGAACCAAATTCGAAACTAAATTTATATATTTAATTATATGCTACAGAAATTATTACATGCTTGAAGTATTAAATCATTAGCATTGTCTATTCAGAAAATAGGAGGGTTGTTCATGAAGCCATACTAGTAGTTTGATCTTAGCACTTCCGCACAGTAATATACACATTTTAATTAGGTATTTAATTTATAACTTGAGTACTTGTGTCTTCGACAAAGGATGGGATTCCGAAATCGTATGTAATACCTATTACCAATTTTTTGAGTTACCAGCTAATTACAATACATTTTCGGTTCCACAACTCATTTGTTGAACAGGCGCGCCGCGTGTTGAGATTTTTGTACTCTGTTAATTAATTAATTACAAAACTTAGTTGTCTGTCATTGATAATGATCCTACTATGATTATGGTTATGAAATTAAATCTAAAATCTTTCCAAAACTTGTTTCTGTGAAAGTTAAGTAATCAATGTTTTTATGATGACAGTATTTTTTGCATGAGCCACTGGATTTACGATTAGTCCCGCTCGAGAAACTAAGCTTATTAAGTCACAGACACGAGACACATGACCCGACCTGACCTGACCAATCCAAACCTAACCTGGCACCAGTCTAACCAGGACGCATGTACATACGAACAAATACGAAATTTAAATCTCATAAATATATTTGTGATGTGGTGTCAAAAGTAACTCACGTAAACGTTCTCCAAAAAATTTTTGTTTTCATCCTTTGTACATAATTACATACGTTATTGTAGAAATAAGAAAGTAATTATGAATATATATAAATATATCTGCCTTTTTTAAAAGCAAGTTTTTAGTCATTATTAAAATATTTGGAATAAACCGAGCTATTGCTGCATGAAAACTGTACATACCTAGCCAAAGTAGTGATCGGCAATTCGTTATACATTTTCAAGTGATGATTAATTACCGGTATGCGTTTCATTCGATTCGACATAATATTTTGAGAGTGATTGTTTGTGTTTAGGACGCAAATTCAATCCCAACACGCAGCCACAATCACAGCGTCTACCTATTTAATTAATTCAAAAAATTTTTTCGCATTTTGAAATCATGGAATTTCCGTCTTCCTGGTTCTGACTCTTTTGGAATTTTGGGGTATAGAATGCTATTCCTCGATCAATGTCATTCAATGTGCCTGCATAATGACGGGAACATAAAACTTCTGAACTGGTACTGGTACCTTTTCAAATAATTCATTAATTAAGTAAAAACTGCATCAGGAACAACGAGGCAATATTTTAACACTTTCAATTTATTTCGCATCGACATATTAACTACACCATGGCATGGCATAATAACATTGCATCACCTTTGTGTACTAATTATAGCCAAAGTCAAAGTCACCAGTAAATTGTATGTGTGTTACACCCCTTTGCCTTTAAGTCTCGCTCATGCTATAATCATACAAGCAATTAATTATATCTTCGTCACCCATTACTGTCATATTTTATCAATGTCCTTCATGCTTTAAACTCTTGAATCTTTCAATTGCTCATTCACCGAAATATTGAATTTGATATTTTTTCATTCATTATTTAATAATTAATTAATATTAACTATACTTAAATAAATCAGTGAATGTTTAGTACTAATTTACAATTATGTCCTTACAATTATTTTCTTATAAAACGTAACAAAAATTCAGTACGACATCAAGACCAAAACCATACCTTCTAGACCAACTACAGTTATTACAATTATTATAATCAATTGCATATCTATTTTAAATAGGTACATACAAAGATAAACAGATTACAAAATAATATACACTAACATTCACAAGTCAACAAATTAATAATAATAATTATTATTAATTCGTATTTATTAACAGTGCGGATTATAATTGCCTACATCAATGAATATTATGTATCTATAATAGGTAAGGGAAGTCAAATCCAACCATATTTCTAGCGGCATATTAATTATAATAATTACATCTACCTTTATAGTTATTACAATAAATTACGACAACAATATGCAAAATAATTATGACACTAAACAGGGTTCAACAATTAACTATAGTACAAATAATTATAATGGTAAGTTCAACGATATTAATAATTATCAGAGGTATAACGTTACAGTCAAAAAGCAAAGCTAATTATTAGTCATTATAATAATTGCATAAAAACGAAACGCAGAGTAGTTCATTTAGCAAACACAATATAATAAAAGTACTTTAAATAATTACGAACATTAACATTCTAATAAATACTAACCTTTATTAGGCTAAATGTAAGAGTATATCTGTAAATAAAGGAGTTTAGCTTGAAAACCATAGCACTGTCTAATAATTTCGAGGCTGAGAGTATCACAACTCCGAAACCAGTTAAAGCAACAACAAAAATGACGCTGGGAGAAGGAGCATTTTTGCGAATTTTAACACAATATCGATATTGCTGTTATAAGCGGTTAAGTTAAGTACTTGGTTACAAACAAACACATGAATTGCTTAAGTGTAGACTACAGATACAGACTTCTGGATCTCTAAAAGACATTCGTATGTACCTTTTGATTAGCAAGACGGAACAGATACTACAGCAAGTATTTTACCACAGATACAGAAGCATACTGTGCTTCTAAATGCTTTAACAATAACAACAACCAATATCCATCAATTGATTACTTTAATTATGCTTTGGTGTTTTTGCATTATGTGAAGAATATCAGGTAAGGGTAAAAGCATCTACTTTTACATTGAAAAAAGAGAGGTACATAAAATACTATTATTATTCAAAACAGTTCTTGTTTCCTATGATTAAAACGCTCTACAATCGATTAATATAATTTTAAACTTCGACGTCCAAATCAAAAAATCATGGTTTTTACTCCTACAGACTCTACTAATGATCGTTAAAGTCATATTTTCTAAAAATTAAGAGGAATTATGACTAGATTTAGGACTAAGCTACGTAGTTAATTATATAGTTAAACTGATCGTAATTTTCCAACTCGGAATAATTGACGCTGTGCGGATTTTCAGAGCATTTTGCGAGCAAGACTTCCTTTCCATTAGAAAAAACACGCAAACCAGGACTTTTTGACAACAAAATTAAAAGTTGTATAAAAATCCACAGTTCTATTGCCTCTCCAACACCAACAACACTACATTCGTCAAGCTTTACGATGTGTATAATAGTATACACCACATTTTGATGAATCACTGAAAAGAATATGTAAAAGAACAAGTCACACAAACGTCTATCGAGTTACCTAGATAATTTCGGTCATAAAGTAAACGGTATTTGCTTGAGCGTGTGCAGCATTTGATTATTGATTCCAACCTATCCAAATTTAATTTAAAATTATGTCTACGTTAAATGTACACGTTATAAATAATACAATTATTATTTGAATTATTAATATAAGTACAGTCTAACAAGTCAATACAATACAATACAGCGGATTCGGTCGCACAAAGCACAGAATACTCTACGGAGGTAAAGGTTTTACTTTTAACTTGTAACCTATTACAGAATTACAGATAACTTCTAGAACTAACACATCGCATGGCACAAGTCAAATGCACGCAGCGACTATAATTATTAACATCATGTATGTACCGTAATAAATCAAGAATTGGCAATAGTAATACTACTTTTACTAATAACTGTAACTGTAATTGTGTTTCCCTTAGCATTGTTATTATTGTTGTCACATTATGCATATTACAATTAATAATTATATTTTGTTCTCCAGTGAAAGATGCAAGTTTAGCTTTGTGTTTCATGTCACTCCATTCTTACAATTAGAAAAGGAATCACTATACTTAAAACTCCTTTAGGAATTACGTCTTTAGTAAAAGTTAACTTACTAATTATTGGCATGAAGAGCAAAGGCTTGATAATTGTATAGCGTTCATGAACATCCTTGTTTTCTTGTTTCGTTATTACATGTTTTGAGGCGGCTTAAATGAGCAATACGAGGCAAATTGAACTCCAACTCGAACTGCAAAGGCAACACGAACTTGACATCAACATCAAATAAGATCCAAATTGCCGATATAATTTCTGCTTATTATTGCTTTACTTAATATATATTTTAAAAAAGATAATGGATAATCCAATTATTGACGCAACTAAACGGAACGAATGAATGTCATTAAAGATCGTGTTTGATTCACTATACTGTACCAGTAAAATACTGATACCTTCAAACTGTATCATCTAAACGGTTACATCAAAATCAAATTTAAATCTACCACTTATAATTTGTTGAAGTACATGACTTTTCTACGTACTAATTAACAGGGAATACTATTTGTAATTGCAATTAAATTTTACAACTAGATTCTCTTGTGCGCAAAAATCTATGACATTCTAATTAGTAATTACATATATGTATAGAAGGATCAGGGTTAACTACATATATAGTGATCAACGACAACGACAACAACCACAGCTGTGCTTGAGTTACTTGTTTTATAATGTTTTTTTGTCTAAACCCTACAATATAATTTTTATAATCGTCTACAAGAAACGCATCTAGTATGTGCCTATTGTCTAAAATCATCTTATCTAACTCTACGAATAGATTTCTACTAGAATTATTAATATTTTGATACTACGTATGTACGACCACGATCACGATCGACTGAATTGGATTCGATTAGATTGGCGAATTAGTCAATCTAATTCTATAAGTACAATTTTGGTTCGGGTAATTGGTAACAGTTCGTTCGATCAACTTTTAAACTCCTTTTTAAGCTTCTTCGTGTAGCGCTTGGTAGTTACTGCAATAAATACTTGTAGAGATTAATATTCGAGGTAAATTTGGATAAGGTAAATTTTCCTTCGGTAAGAATAATACAACAGAGGAAAACATTAAACGAATAGGATGAATACAATAAAGTGTCCTAACGACGTATGTGTGTAAAACAAAATTAACGAGAATATGGACACTTCAGAATTAAATTTTCCTACCTATACCTAATTATACGAATTTACAATTTCCGAACATTATAAATTAAATAGTAAAACCGAAAAGGCTGAGGGGCCCTAACACCCGACAACGAGAATTGACATACTTATTTTACAGTAATATTGTAGGTAAGTTACTTGTAACGATACTGTTTGACACAATCGTTGCCCAAATCCACAACCAAGATATTGCGATGACTAATAATAGCTAGGTCACTGGGACGTTTCAACTTTGAACTAAAAGAGTCGATGGTGGAAACCAATTTATTCTCCTTAAAGATTTGTACAAAGCTCCTCGTTTTCTCGGTTCGGGTAGCAATGATGACTCCATCCTCATCCACCACCACACCACCAAAGCGTCCCTTCCCAGGAACTTTTATCTCCTTCTCCATTACATTTGTTTGAGGTTGTCCAGCAGCACCTCCTCCACCACTTACAGCAGCCTCCGCGATTATAAATAATGACATGTCGGCAACAATCACTGTCTTCCCATCCGGACCAATCGCAACTCCTCCCAATAAGCCAAAATTATCACGTTTTATACTTCGTTTGTGAAGACCATTCGAGTCGAAGATGAAGATTGCATGGGCTCCATTATCTGCCACGTAAATGTTCCCTTTGGAATCTGCCGAGATCCCAATGGGCTCTTCGAAGTCACCCCAGGTGATAGTTCCTACGGTAGATCCATCACGGGGTGACATTCTAGTCACACATTTAGTTCGCCAGTTGACAACCACGACAGTGTCAGTTTGGGGACAGTACGAGATTCCAGTACAACTTCGGCCCTAAATTATTTAACAGTACATTACACTACATCCGAGTTAGTTCAAAATTAAAATATTATTCATATTATTTGAATTAAGTGTTACACCGAAGAACCATAATCACCTCCAGAGCTTCATTCTTCAAAACTCGTTTTTGATTAATCCCACCACCTTGACCATATTCGAGAACGACCACCCTTGCATTTCCCGTGTCCAGCACGAAAATCTCCCCATCCTTCCCCCGTACAACGGACACCGGTTGACACAGCTCATCCTTGCCCCAGATCTTGACAGGATTATTATGCTCTGCAATGTCAATCGTAAATAGCTCCTCCGAAATTGGTCTTCCGAATATATTCACTCCGACCTTATGACTCCCCACCTCCATAGGGGTGAATTTAATAGTATAGGTTCCATCCTCGTTGTCTTCGACGCCAACTACGTTTGAATCCTTCTCGTTCCCATTCTCGTTCTCGGAGCATAATTTATTACCTTTGGGACTAATGATAGTTACTACTATGGGATCACCACCCTCCTTCCTAAGCTGATCATGGTAGTCCCGAGTTTCCAATTGAACTTCAACTTCCACTCCGGCACAGAGGAGGGAATCGGGACTACAGGAGAGACTACACAGAGGTGGAAAAGTTGTCGATGTGCGTATAGTTGTTCCGATAGCAGTTTCCAACGATGGGAGGTCACACTCTGTCTTGCAAAGTAAGTGAGCATTCTCTCGAGGATGTCGAAGGGATATGAATGAGTCTAGTTGCGATGATAGTTCCGAGATCCTTTTCGTTATATGGCGGACCTATTCGCAGCAAATGAATAAATCAATTGAAAAATCAAGAAAGGGAATAATCCAGATAAATACAAATACGTATTATTTTTTACAGTATAAATATAGACGCTGAAATTGGAACTGATATATTTATGTCCATTCCTTCAGCCTGCATGATATCATGCAATGACGTGCAAAAGGAGAAGGTATTTATTTAGTGTTAAGCTTTTCCCTAACCTCAACTCAAGTCGGAAATGCTTTCGTTTACTTTACCTCCACTTGATATTCCAAGCCGTCGCACGTGTCTCGAACCTGTACGCGTTCCTTATTGATAAGTTCCAACTGCTCCAATAACTTTTCCCGTTTGTTACTTGCCACATCTCGGATTCTATTCACATAAATTTGCCGTCGTTTTTCCAGGAGTTGGACGGCTTCTTCGAAAGCGCTATTTGCTACTTCACACGCATCGTCCGCCGCTGACTCGAGACGTCTCAATTCCTCTGAAACACTTTCTGTCGCTTCATCCAACTGAACAGATAAAGAAAACAGGCAAGACAAGTTAGTGCTAGCACCATATTATTGTACTTAAACGATGAAGTCGATTCAATATTAAAGTCGACATTTTATTAACAAAATTCCTTTCAGAATTTCAGAAACTTGGTTAACCTGCATAAATTCATAAAAATTCTATTTCAATTTTGGCAACGTTCCTTATACCCAATGGAATTTATAAACTCTCAAAATTTTTAGAAAATAATATCAATGACGGATGGTGTTTTTCTTCTACAACTACGTACTCATAAAAAGTTACTTGTTTTTCAAAAGTGAGACTAAGACAAATTTTTACACAATGGGGTTTAAAGGAACTAATTTTTACATGTGGAATTTTTAATATAAAGCTATCGTATCCTCGAAAATGAAAATCAACAAGAATTGTTTACCTGAGGTAATCCTTGAAACAGTAAAGAGGGTGTATTACCTTCGAAAGACATTCGTTGGCTTTGTACAAGAGTATTTCCGACATACGCTTAATCGCAATCGAGAAAGGGATCACAGTATGGTCACCAGCTTGTACTGAGGTATGCGGTGAAGTTACGCAAGCAGCACAGAAAACCGAATCGCATGTTTCACAGAAGAGCAGCTCCTGCAAAGTATCAAGACAAAAGGACGAACAGGATAAAAAACAAAGCATAATCATCTCAATTCCAATGCATATGACCAAATTACCAAATTAATGATCCAAATAAATTAGTGCAACCATTTAACGCACCATTTAATCAAAATTACTACGAAGCCGAATTAGTGATAATTATGAATTCTTAGCTCCAACTCCAAGCATACCCAAATTAAATTATCCTGCCTGATGGCTCCTCCTAACACTATTACCTATGCAGATTTCAATCTAATGTTGCTAATAATTGTAATCAATGATCAGAATACTAATGATCAGGCCAACACGAAAGCTCTTACAAATTACCAAATTATAAATGCTAATACAAATTAATATTAATGAATGACTTCTAATTACTTGATTTGAATGCGTGGAGCATTTCGGTATGACCTCCCTGCGTTGGGATGCCATGAGATCCAAGAGTTGGTTGACGAGAAAGGAAGGTGGAAGAGCACTGACTCCTCCACGAGGAACATTGATTAATTCCCGGCAAATGGGACAACGGAAGGTGGCCGGAGTCTCTCTGGGTGTCGAGGTGGAGTTTCCGGACGACGTTGTACTCGAAGAGAGTGTCGACGGGGTGGAGGCGGGAGCGGCGGCAGCCGCAATCCGTCCGAGACATTGAAGGCACACGGTGTGAGAGCATGGAAGGAGTTTGGGTGTATGCTCCGAGCCGTCGTAGGTACAGAGGCAGGTGCCACAGGTGAGAAAACTCTCATTGAAGTCCTCGTAATTGATGGACACCGTCTCCACCAATGTTGAGGTCATCCTTACCACCTGCTCGCCCATACGGGTCCTGCAATTAACCAAACAAAATCAAAAAATCATTAGTTAATAATAATCATCATCTACAGTCAACAGACAGAAAAATCTTGGATCGAATCGGAATCAAGGATCGCTGGAAATGTAACCTACTATTAAATAAATTTTTACAGGAGTTTAAACATTACAAAAATTACGATTCAAAATCAGTAATTATACTTCAACTCGTCCTACAATTAGATTCACGCAACCATAACCACAATCTTTAACCATAACCATACAATTATCTTCGAGGCAAAAACTGTTAATATTCACAATGCTTTTCTCCGACAAATAGAACAACACGATCAAAGCATCCGACTGGTCTGCTGCTGACTTGAACCAGGAAGCACAGAAAGTAGCTCTTAGATGCATTAGGCAATATCATTAATTCTCCTTAAGAGCTGACACTCAAAACCGAAGCCGAAGCACATACACAACGTAATATCATCCAAGTAATTTAAGACTTTATACGTAGGTACTCAAGAGTTCCTCCCCATAGGCAACGGGAACCGCAACCACAAACAACTTGACAAACTACCTCTATACTCTACCTATGTAGGTACTGTATTCTTTATGGGTACCGGTACCGGACTGGGAATAGAGATAAAATAAAAGCCCGAGCCACCGTTAGCGAATTCCATAGAAATGAAATACCAAAGACAAACGCCAAACTCCTTACTAAAATAATGCCCTTGAAGAATACACCAATTTTCGCCGAGATGAAGACGAACACTCCGCAGCAGAATACTAAAGGAATGTCAATAGCAACTTATAATCAAGCACCAGTCTAGTATTAGTAGTCCTAGTCAGTAAACCCGGGCTCAATTTTTCCATTCTTTTTTATTTGACTTTTGGACTCGCTCACTTACACCAAGCATGCTTGACCTTTTCCATCCAAACCAAAACATCCAGAGGTACCTATACCATGACAGTAAATAATTATATAGGTAGGTATGAAAAGTTCTTACTGCAAACACCAAGACTATTATTCTGTAGACAAGAAGATATACATCAGTTTTCATTATGTAACTATGAATACAAGTCCCATATAGAATCTCATAATTTTCAGACAGACAGAGAGAGAGACAGAGGATCCTCAAAAAACTGCTAAGGAGTACCTTACTATTACAACATGCACAGTATTCGGTGGATGAGCAGAGCAAAGAAACAGAATCGTGGAAGAAATACACACAAGTGGAAAGGAAAGCGTGTTGGCTTGCGGCGTAGCGTGCGATGTCTTCCCATATAAAAAATAAATCCGTAAAAAACTATAAAAAAAATAATTACATGTAGAGCTTGCTTAAGGAAACAGAACCACAATCACAAGAAAAATCAGTCGTAGCATTTTCAAAGCTTGCATCTCTGTTATGTAACAAAATCAAATGGTCAGTTAAGTCCATAAAATACTTTGCCTACACACCTACAAAGCAAATTTCGCAGCTTTTCGGCAACTTTTTTCATAATCCTTTGCTCCCGTTTCCAAAATCTGTTCATGTCATCATTAATCACTCATCGTCATGTCATTGTCTTCTAAAGTACAACTGCCTACAGTGTAAAAACTAACGAATAAGCTGAGAGAGGACAACATGCATCTAAAACGCCAAAAACCAACTCGTGTTAACTATAGCTAATTATTAAAGCTGTTAGGATGGCATGCGCTTCCGATGCATTTTAGATGCGTTTCAGATGCATTTTAGATAAACCTTAGAAACATCCTAACTGCTTGAGTAATTATAATAAATACGAGCAGGTTTTTTGTGTGTGAGAGATATCAGTTATTAGTGTGGTTATGAAAACGTGCCCAGCTATTTTTTGCACTTTTCGAAAAATGAGCAACTACGATGATAAGGCATTTTTGAAACGTCTAATTTTGAAATTATCACTTTTCGGAAAATTTGTAAATTGAAAGCTTTGGATTTTTTGAAACAGTGTAAATGGGCTGTTTTGCAATTTTTGAAAAAGGCGCAAATTGCCAATTTTGCACATTTTGAAAATAACTGTAAATTGAACGTGGACGGTGAGATGCACTTACGATGAATTATTGATGTGCTGCGACTATCCTAATTACGTTCATATTCATACGAAGCTACGTTTTTGGCATTTTATATGCACCAGGTTTTACAATACAGGTACCCACAATTAATTTCATTTCAACTCAAAAATAATAATCCTATGTACCTAATTGAATTTAAATCTTAACTGCTCCACTCAATAGAGAACAATACAAAAGATAACAAATGATAATAATACTACATGAACACTTATGCTATCAGACAAAATTGCATTATTTCTACAGGAGGTAAACATTCACCTAAAAATTATCAAGTAATCACAACATTAAAACCACACACTTGACACCTTTACTACTGGTAGTATTTTACTGTAACGTGCATCATATTACTCCCAAACAAGTAAGCCAAAGTAGGCAAAGTACCAAAAACTATTGTATTTTAAAGGCACTCCATTTAATCATCAAAAATGTGATGCTGATACGGAATAAACTAAAACAAAACAAAGCAAATAAGGATCCGAGCCAGAGTACAGTAGGATCAGGACGAGGAACTGACTCCGATTACGAAACCCAAGTGGTAAATAAATATGGGCAGAGCAACAAAACAAACCCAAAGCGCATTGCATTGCCATATGGCTACTAATAGGTAGTATAGATATAGGTATGCCCAGGCTCTCATATTGATGTTGTTACTGCAATCGTAATCTGCTCATAAATTCCCATCACGACCTGCTCCAGTATGGACATGGTCTGGTAGAATTAGGATCTACTGCCTTAGAGATCTTTAGTTGTAGGTATACCACAGTCTACACACTACACAGTCGTTGTGGTAGTAAATATGCAGTATTAGAATTAGTAAAAACTGTAGTACTTTAGCACCTAAATAATTAAACACATGTTTCTTTGCAGTACAGTATTAAATTCGCATTTGAATTCCAAATTGGAATATTATAGGTCTCATAACACGAACACGAACCAGAACGAGGGTAAGCATTTGATTCCACAAATTTGCTCCTCACCATTTTAATACGATTTGCAGGTTGTCATAAGTATAGCAATATGGTTATGGCATAAAGATATATGCAACTAGAAAATTCAAGCCGAAGTCAAAGTCATAAAAAGCTAATAAGAATAATGTATGCACATAATTTAAAATATGAGCCATGCCATAATGCCCAATAGTAGAAGTTAGCGACGAAATAAAACCATAAAAAAGAAACACATGATAGCAGACGGGGAACGTGAGCAAGCCAAAACAAGTGTATAGGAGCCAGCAAACAAAGTCGTATAACTCGAGAGCAACTTACTTCCTATTAATTTCCCGACCAGAGAGAGGGAGAGAGACAGATATTGCTAAAATCAAACCGAAACCAAACCAGAACTAATGCTAAGCAAAATGTGTGTACACTGCAAAAACTGGTTAGAGAGAACGCCAAAAACCTTCTAGTTTTGAGAATGCCTTTAGAGGTCACTTAAATTGCACCGAAAATTTTACAATGCAACTAAAACGAATCTGTAGCGCATCTGGCAGTCTAAGATGTGTTTTAATGCGTTTTGGATATTCTAAACTTGCTTCTTACCTACGTCCAAAAGGTTGTTGGCGATTTAAACGCACTTTTTCTTATTCTGAGATTCTTTGGTTTTTACAGTGTACCTACTATGGTAATTTCATTTATTCCTTTTTGAAACGAATGAATTGTTTAATTTGTAATGAGTCCAGTGAAGGCATGCATAGATAGATCGAGTGTGCTTGGATATTTTATAT
>JAAXYX010002777.1:0-16339 GCA_036851915.1 Ptenothrix huangshanensis | reverse complement strand
GCTTTAGTAACGAATACATACGAATGCATGAGCGTACATACATGTATGTACAATGTACAGATACATGATGACTGCTAAAACTAAACTATGAGAGATTTGGAAATGATCTTGATCATGGATTCTTTTCACGTCTCGAAACACTTTTTAGTGATCAGTTTTAATTAGTAGACTTTTAAGTTATTACGCAATTAATCCTTGAGCACTTAAGTAATTACTACTAGAAATTCAATAACAGGATAATAAGTACTTGATACTGGATACTGAAAACGAAAATACGTTTTCATGTTTACCACCGAACCATTTCTGGCTTTGATTGAAGTTTAAACGTCATTAGTCCTTACTTTATGTTTTAGCATTGTAAGTATTTATTATCTGGAAAGACTTTGCCCAAGCATTGCGGTGTTTGTGTTACTACGTCAGAAATAATGGCTGTTGAGATTCCAGTTGTATATAGTATCAGTGTAAATAAAGGTTTGCAATAGACATACCTCGTGGATAGCTCTAATTAGCGGTGATTGGTAATGAGTTTTAGATGGGATACGAAAGTGAGCGGAACTGAAGATGAGATTTAGGATTAACAGGATTGTTAAGGGTGGACTTTTTGATCGAATCAGTGTTCGAAGGTAATTATAAACAGTACTTTTATGTGCTGTATCTGTAGTTGTGGTTGTCAATATTGGCTACAGAAATGACGTCACTACTGCAGTTTACGTGGGTAGATTGTTGTTATACATACCAAATTTTCCACTTATGATAAAGCTATCGTTTCGTGTCATACTCATACTGTCACAGATCGTTGGAGAGGTAGTCTAAAAAAAGAGTAGGAAATAATTATGAAGACAAGTCGTTTTAAATAGAAAAGGGCAGTGTCAACGCTTTTTTACTCTTTATTTTTACAGCTCTCCTAATTAAGATTTAGATTTTGCATATCCCATATAATCTGTGATTAATGATTGCAAAATTTAATTAAATCAAGTTAATTTCGAGAGCAATTTAATACCTAGTTTTAAACTTCGTTGAGAGCAACTTTAGCTATCCGAGCGCACCAATTGCATTTATCATAATAGCAACGAATTAATTTCGGACGCGGCTGTATTTCCAGTACTAGGTCTTCAAGATCTTCCTGGCTAAATTCTCCGGACTGTAGATATGCAGTAGCCGAGGATTTGTCGTAGACAGCTCGTGCCCACGGCACGATACTTGGGTTTCTGGGGAAATCGTAGTCATGATTACGAAGAGGTAAGAAGGAATAGTTCCTGACAGTACATGGGAGAACACGACTGAAAGGAGCATAAGGATTGCGAGTGACTTCCTTATACATCCTACTAGCATTCATAGCTGACTTGACTACATCAACCTTTTCAATTCTTGCCTTGGCGTAAACTAATGCTTCAGCTCCAACTTTCAGCACTCGCATCATTTCATTTAAGACAACCAACCGCATTTCCTGTGACAAGCATAAAATATACCAGCAAGGTAATGTTTGTATTATCATTATTACAGTCCTATCAAATCATCGTCATCCATTTAGTTTATACAAAGTCAAAATCATACTTTTGTCCGAGTTAACCTTAGAATTCAGAAGATGTAGAACCTCGATACAAATGGCACCATCAAATGTACTGCTTTCGTAAGGAAGTTTGGGTCGAAGGGATTTTGGAAGATTCTCCATTTCTTCATATTTGTACAGCTTTAATGTCCCTGCCTTCAAGTCTGGGTTTTCCTATGAAATCGTAATTTCTAATCATAATGTACGACGCATAACACAACCAAAGGATAACGACATTCTTTGACGCATCATATTGGGCACAGGACAGCAATATAGGGATGGAAGAAAGTAAGGGGCAATATAAAATGGAAAAGCGCTATACCAGTAGATAGCAAAAATCTTGACTTGCCTTGACTGAACTTTACCTCATAAGAATAGTTAAGAAGGTTGAAATATTTGCCATCATCTCCACCAATTTGAAGAAGTGCTGTGGTAGGGTCCAACATTTCAGTAAATTTTTGCACAGTAGGCCATTCCGAGAATTTCTCGGACGTGGATGGTAACGGTAATGGAAGGGATTTTTCAAGTATCTAAATAATTCAACAAAAATGCATCTTAGGCTCCGAATAGACTAGCTTTATGATATTATGTATATGAACTCATTTCTAAACTTGAGCACTTCATCACTTATTTTTTCATCATCGCAATGCCAAGCTTTCGCTTCACTACCTTTAGTGCTATTTCGTAATCTGGCAACCACCGTGTCAGTTTCTTCTCCCAATTTACGGGGTTCTTAGGTATTTTTGCGCCTTGAGAATCGCACATTGAAGGAAACCTGGAAGCAAAATCCGTCAATGATAAATGTACCCCAGAAACATAATCCAAGAAATCTGATGGGGTGTAATGTAAAGCCATGTAGGGATAGGTAGAATTCATTTTTTCGGAACTATGATGTGGGCCATGAAATACTCTGCCTATACGTAACATTACTTGCAAGTGCATGGTTTGTTCTTCCTGCACAGCCTGAAGGTGAGCGAATATCGGGGCTTTCGTTGTACCGTTGTTACTCCTCCGTAATATTCATCCGATACAATATCAAATTTCCTCTGCGCTATTCCATAAGTCCATTTCAAGCTTTGAATGTACAAAAATACTCCGCGCGTTACTTGGGTATTATTTTACTACATATTTATTGTGTCATTAATTAATTAATTAATTAATTAATTACTAGTTCCACAATTACGTTTAAAAAGTTCATACCGTGCTTCATCCTTGATTATAAGCAGGGATCGTTCGGGCAACAAAATATGGCATGATTGATCCTCATTAGTAAACTCCATGACGACAGGTGATTTGAGGTTTAAGTATGCTATTGTATCGTCGAATGCACTATGCAGATCAACATGACTAGCGATTCCTGTGAAGAAACTTTTTATAGTAGCTCGTTCACAACCCCGCATCATGCTCATCATTGGAGTTCGTAATCAATAAAGCACTCGCTTAAAGTGAACAGTAGGGAAAATGGTAAATATTAAAAATTATTATGATTATAATTAAAATATTCCAACAAGAAATACCATGGCCGGGTTGATAATACTTCATTGTGAGTTGGTCGGGTAAACGAGGAAGCAACGAAGTTTGCAACAGTCTTTGCACGATGGGCATAGTGCAACATGGAATATCCGCGCAAGGTGCAAGCTTCACAGAATCCGGAACTTCGCGATCAAAATCATATTCCAATCCAAAGTATCGTCTCCATGGCTTTTTCGGCTGCCACTTTTCTACCAAATGTAATTGTCATACATTAATTAATTATGTGTAGTGCGAAAAGAGCAAGCTCTATTAATGTGAACAAGAACATGATCCGTGTCAACGGCAACTATTAAATACCCAATATTTTCATATCCTTGAGCTTAGGACCAATGGTTCTAATAATCCTCCTCTCCTCGTCCACAGTTAGGAACTGCGAGAATAGTTGAACACCACGTGGCCATTTCTTCACAAATGGTTTTAGAAATGCATCACTTTCCGCCGGTGGGTCTGCAAAACATGATGGATAGAAAAGGATGAACAGTAGGGATAAAAACATGCTAGGTCAAAGGTACATTCAACACAACCATCAGCGATATTGTTTCTAAACCTTTGCTCAGATATACAACGTATACTGACTGTGTTTCCGAGTAATCGGTTCCATTTCTTGTCAATTTGGCTTTCTTAGCATGGAGCGGATTGTCGAATTTTACAGCACAATACTTTTTCCCATACAGCCGAACCTCGATTGGAGCGGGATGAAACATTTTCATTAATTCGTCCTTGCTCGTTCCTACTTCAAGACACGGTCCCCAGAGTGCTACCCACTGGAATAAGCATAATTTTTTACAATTAAGAAGTTTGTAAGAACTGATTGTATCATTTTTGTTGGGAAAATTCACTTTGTTTTGGACGTATAGGGTTCCAATCTTGAGCACGGAGTACATACTATTTGCTATACTAAAAATTGATTTTACTATATTTATGATGCTCTTTATATATCATGTGCAATTTAATTTACCTCTGTAGGTGTATCCGAAGTTGATAGTCCAGAATCGCTTTCAATACTTGATTCCACGGCTGGTATTTTTTACCAACTTTTCTAGCAAAGGAAGTAATAGACTTGGCCTCTTTATTATAGTTGCGCTTACGATCTGTTGTAAGAATTGCAGATATATTTTTACTGGTCACAGGCTTCAACATTGCAGACGAATTCTTGAGTTCAATGTTACTTGCAGCCATTTTAGTTAGCCAAAAAACGAAACGCAAGACCAAATATCGAATTACTGGTACTTAATGTAACATTACATCAAAATCTCTAGTCAGGAACAAGGATCACCAGATACTTTTAGCAAGTCAGTATCAACTAATAAGCTAATTACAATAAAATACGAATCCCCAAAATAATTGAAGAATGTCCACGCCTGACGTCAGCATAATCTTAGTCCGCGAAGAAGTAAATGAAAGCAGAAGTGCATTTTAAATTTTTTAAGCTGGAATTACAAGGAACTACATTTAAACGATAAGTTATCTTTAAAAAACGATAATACCAAATTGAATACCGCTAGCGGTTTATGACTACTTACTATATAGGTAATTTAATTCCAATTTCAATGATACTTTTTAATTTAGAATGCCTACTAAATGAATTCTACCTAAATAAATTCGATGCTATAATAATCCATTGCTATGTTCAATTACCAGCTTTAAAATTAGCACCAGTAATGATCAGTTAATTTAGAATTTTGTGAGCTCAGGAAGTGTAAATTCGACTAGCTTCTACATAATTTTCTGTGAATTTGACAAGAATCCAAGGAATCCAGTTCCTAGTTCCTTCAATCTAAAATAATCTAAATGGAAAAATTAGTGCTAGTCCACAAAGTGGTCTATCTACATACTACTTTTAGACTCGACTCTACTACTTACTCTACTATTCTACTCTAGTATGTACATCTACAACTGAAACCTACTAGCAATTTCGCAACGACTGTCTACTGTCTGGGTCTGGATCATCGAAGCCGCTCCTGGACTCCAATCCAAAGATAGTAATTGCGAGCAGAGTAGTATTCGCTGAAAAAATTCTACACTACAAAATAAAAAAAAGTCGATGAAAATTTATTTTAAAACAAATATGGTAATAATTTTGCGATAATTACCTATGGTAATAACAAGACAGAGATTGGCACATTATCTGGCAAGGCCTATACAATGTCATTAGGTAATGACTTGTTCCCTTCCTATCCTTACCCCATCTATGTACACCCTGAGTTATCGTCCCTTAGAACCATTTCTACTCTAACCCCGTAGAGTAGCGTCATTAGGCGTAGGCTTCGTAGACTTAGGCATGTAAATAATTTTTAAAAATACCATACTTTTGTTCGAATTTGCTGGAAAAAAACGCAACATTTTTAAACCGTAATGAGAAAGTTTTTGAAAAATATACACGAAACCGATGCAATTTTTAAATCTTCACAGAACTAGCAATTTAAAATAATTTACACAAATACGACTGAGAATTTGTAAATGCACACTGAATTGGAGCAATTGTTAATAATTTAAAAAGACACATTTTCATTTTCCCCAAAGGCGCAGCTTGTTTTTACTTTAAAAGAACGAAAAAGAAAGAAGGTAGAAGCAGTTTAGTTAAATTATGACAGCAAAAGCGACGTTGAATTATAATTAGCACAAAAAAGACGTTTTTCGACAAAAAATACCTATTTTACAATTTAGAAAAGTGATCCGTGCGGGATTTGAACCCGGGACCCTCGCTGTATATCAGCTATGAAAACCAAAATACCAACATTTTTTCAATTTCCTGGTTCTGGAGATAAACTGCTTTGATTTTCAGGGACGCCTTTACTTTTAAACCACTTTTGCACCAAAGAAGATACTGAACGATGATCCCACTTGCACAAATATTTTATCATAGCAATATCTACATGTTTTCTTTCAAGTAAACGACTCCCCAATTACCAGGGAAGTACAAAAGAATGATAGTTAATCTAATTTAATTTTCAATTGATTTATTTCGACATAATTTCACGATACGTATAAAAATATTATTTAAAGTTAAGCATATATTAATAACAATAAATTATATGCCGTAGTTCTTTGATAATTTTACAATGCTATGAGCGCATGATATCTGGAACTGTATAATTTGCCTAATGCAAGAATTCAAAAGAATGTATATGCATAAATATATCAACAAAACATTTGTCCCTAAATGAAAAGCCAAGCACAAAGCCACTGGTGACCCACAAACCTACATGTATAAACAGTTATAATATTTGAAGTGCAGTAATACAATCTGGGCGCATTGTATACCTACATGACAATGCACAGTTAGTAATCATGTGGTATTATGGGTCTTTTCCCCCCTGAACTTGTAGATATGAATCAAGCTTCAGTCTGAAAATAAGAGGTTGTAAGCTCATTTATTTTAAATGTATGCAATAATAGGACACACCACTGTCCCCCCAGAATCGTGTCAACCCATACGAAGCAACCAATTAAGAAGATACGAGGATTTGATATTTACATTCAGCAACAGACCCAATAGATAGTAGGCCAACAAACATACCAACATACCACAGGGGCTTCAAAATTGTAGGACATTTTACATGGCTTCAAAATGAACTTCATTCCAAAAATAATCGTCGTACTACAAATCATTTATAAAGAAAAGACGTAAGCTTATTTTTTTGAAACCCATGCAATAATAGGACGCACCACTGTCCTCCCTAAACACGTCAACACATACGCGGCAGCCAATTAAAGAAGATAGCGGATTTGAAGTTTACATCCAACGACAGTCTATATAGATGGTGAGTCGACTAGCATACCTACATACTACAGGGGCTTTGGAATTGTAGGATACTTTAAATGGCTTCGAAATGAGCTTAATTTGGAAAAAAGTCGTTTTACTACAAATCATTAATTACATTGTCGATATTTTTTGCATTTAGGTAAGACGTCGGAAATCAGTTTGCGTTAATTAACATTTTTATGACGTCCTTACTGTCGAGAACTTTTGATCTAATTATGGTAATCAATAAACTATGCCTATGTAAAAGACTAACATGTTCAAGTGAAGAATGAACCGTTGGCAAGTAATCATAATGTAATGAAGCTTAGCGTAAGAGGCTCACAGGAACAAATTAAATTACTGGACCTATTCAATCAGAAGACAAAAGATATGGATAGGTTCTGTATAAAATGCTGTTTTGATCTGACGGACTGTCATTAGTTCGTCCACACAACGAAAATAACAATTGTAGTTCTCATCCGACTGTTGGAAAGTGAAGAATAATAAAAGCCATGTGCCACCAATAAACAGAAATAATTATGTTTAGTTCCTGTTCCGATTTTGCAGCAGTTATAAAGATACAACCACAAGTAGTACTAAACAATTATAACCATCAACATTGAATTTGCGTTAAGTGCAGAATTAAAGACTGAAGAGAAACGACCAAAAAAGAAAGTGTGGTTTTAATAAAAAGTGAAGAAGTTTGACACCGTTGGACCCACAAGTAAGCATTGTCATTTCTTTTTCTTTGAACTTAAAAAAGAACTTGTTTCTTAACTAGTCATTTAACCCGTTCCGCGTCTTTGCAACAACATTTTAGAGAACCCTTTTAATTATAATTTTGTAGGAATGTACTGGATATGAAAAGACTGCTCGTATTAGTAAGATTTAAATGCATTTTAATTGAATGGACATTTTATTATAGGAAGTGAATATTTTAAACTCCTCTGCAACAATATCAGTTTTTTCATTTTTTACGAGTAGAAGCGCCATTTCCATGGTTAAAACACAAACAATTATTTTCAAGTAAAAACAGTTTTACAATTTTTTAAAAGTGAAAGTGTAATAAACGAATTATTTTTGAAAAATTTCTTGTGGGATTTGAACGCAAGAACTGTATTTAAAATCAGGTGATGGCTTTGCGTGTAAGCACATTGTGTTTATTATATAAATTAACTCATTTACAAATTTTATTTGCAGTTCAGTAGTCCCTGGTTTTGATTTTAAAAACCTTGTTCTTAATTGTTCAAACTCCTTGTTTTTCCAAATTTTTCAATTTAAATTCTGCTTGATCTAGATAATAAATTTTGATTGTTTTAATTAAGACATTAAATATAGCGGCACAAGTAGGGAAAATTTGCAAAACTTCAGTATTTCTAAAAATTTCCTAAAATTAATAGTTTCGTAAACACTAAGATGATTTTGTTTATTTTTTGGATAAGGTGTGGAATTCGAAAACTGAAGCATAAAAATGCATTTTGTTAATCTTTTACCGTATTTGCGGGTTTATGTAAATTAGCTTCTTTTGTGTTAATAATTTTTCTTACCTACGTATGAACAAATTGCCTTAAAATTAAATAAAGTCAAAATCTGGTTTATCAATTTTTTGATTACGATATAACGTCAAGAATAATATAAGGTTATGAATAAAGACAAGGTAAACACTTCTTAGTAACAGCAAAAATTAGATACCGCGAAACTTCCAATAATTATCTGTAGTATAATATGAGGAATAACTTTTCCGACCCAAAAGTTATTAGAGGTCCGTAAATTATTAGAGCCGGAAAATTATTATCCACCGCGAAATTTTACGCTAACATTGTTGTTATATAAATTAAAATGTTAGTGATATCAAACTGTGTGACTTTTAGAACTTACTGTGTTAAATTCTAAAATTTAAAATTCTCCATTTTTTCTCCTGCTTTGAAAAATCGCCAGCAACAGTTATCAACAAATGAGATTAAAAGTCAACTAACAGTGGTAGCTTAGGATTACGACTATGCTTCAATTAATATACCGGAAAATTTTAAGAGGCGGCAATTATTTTTAATATCTTTGCACCCGGGAATCATTAGAGGCGGGTAGTTATTAGGGGCGGGAAATAAATGGAAGTTTGACGGTATTAATGATCCTTATTTTGGAATATCAGCAATATTAAATTGGAATAAAAATGTGAATATCTAAGCTAAACTTCAAGATCCAACTCATAATCAAGATCGTTATCAATTCCTTGAAATTCTTCTACTTCTTCAAATTCAGATTCAGTGGGTTTAACTGGAGCCCATGTTATTCGTCTTGTGGAGTCGTCGCTTCGCGAATGAATCTCCATAAATGCTTGGGTGAATTTTATCGAATCAAAATTTTTAAGATCTTTGTCAGTGTTAAACTTAATTCGCAATATTGCTTCTACTGTTTTCGGTAACAGGTTGTATCTCCTTGCCGACTTTGTTGCAGTGTAAAGGCTAAAATATAAAAAAATATACCAATTGCAAATTATAATTTTTATTAATTCAAATGCCGTAGTTATTTTTAATTTAATATGGAGCGGTGTTACCTGTAGATACGCTCAACCTCCGCCGAATTGCTTGGTACAGCGATTATCTTGCGGATTATGGTTTTAAGGTCGTCTGTCCATCCAAGTTGTTTAGGAGATTCTAAATATAAGGACCAAAATTGTTCCGGCTTTTGCTCTTTTCTTATGGCAAAATCCGTGTCTAGCGATATCTTCTGCTTCAGTCCCTCCCACATTTGAATTAAGTTTGCATCTTCCAAACCCCAGCGTAATTTTTTATTGCATTCCACCATTGCATTGTTCCCGTAATCCTTAAGGTAAGCCCATGACTCGGGCCACTGCTTGGCATCTAAATACTCAAAGTTATCCTCGACGTTCTCCGGCCAGTAATTGTACACTTGATCGATTAATGCTGTTATGTAATCTTGCATCCTTTCTGATATGACGTGTCCTTGAGTTGAAACTGTGGGACTATTAAGAGCAATGTTGTAGAATTTCAATCTTGTGACACCAACATCTTCTAACTTTACTTCTTCGTCAAGAACTTCATCTTCTACGTTGAATTCTAAATTATTAATAAACATTTGTAGATATTTGCCATGATACTCTGTCATTGTTTCCAATTTTGCTTTTAGCTCTTCTCGTAAAAACTTTTTTCCAATAAGTGTATTTGATTTCCTCTGCGTCAATAAAGAAACCTCGGATTAAACTTGTGAAACGTCCGCAACAAACGCTATTGTAGCAATCCAGTTAGCATCCTTCACAACGTTTAGTAACGCTTCCGCTTTGTGTCGTGTATTATAGTCAAAGTCCGGGCTTTCTTCTATGTCTTCTAAAGCTTTGATTATAGTTCGCCAGTGTTCTAATATGGCAACTAATGCGCTAAAAACTAATAAACCTATCAATGTGTAATACTAATTATTAGTTGGAATTAAGATTTATTTAATAACCATACTTACCGACACTTGCTGTTTATCCATCTTATAGGCTTAATCTGATTTGACAAGTATTGCAAAGAATTAGTTGGTGAAAAATAATTCCAAAACTTTATACAATTTTTGTTATTAAAACAATGAATTATTTACCTGCTTTAGTTGAAATTGTTCTTGCTTAGAGAGAGCTAGTTCCCTTAAAACCGTCCTTCTTTTGGCAGACATCGGATTAAAAAACGTGAATAGTTCGTTCACCTGACCATCCACTGTTTGAAGGTACGGAAACGGATGGTATGCCCATTTATTTGCCAATTCTAATTTATGACAAAAACAATGTACCTGTACTAGCTCATTGTTAACAGAAGCTTGCAAAAGATTCTTAATTGTTTTTGCTAAATTGCTTCCACCGTCAGATACAAATCCAGTTAATTTGGTTTTCAAATAATCCAAGAGTCCATCTTCCTCGAGCGCAGTTTTGAATTGATCAAATAGCTGTGCCCCTGATTCTCCTTTATTTGCGTGAATGATCTTATACATCTTAACAATTACACTATTAGATTCATCTGTGGTTGTATCAATATTGCAAGTGTTGAGAATCCACTTAAATCCGTGCTGGTGTCAACAATGATTGAAAACTCCCTATTATTCTTTTTCAGGGTTGCAACTAGATCTAAATGCAATGTGTTACTGATAGACTTGAGCAAAGTCACCATACCTTGACGATTATGATACAAAAACCCTACCTTTGTGTCATAGTGTTGAATTAACTCCAATAATGTATTAAACCTAAAGAATGTGATTCCCATTTTAACTGCCATAAACGTGGCGACAATTAAATTCTCCGTTTGTTCAATATATGTCCTAAATTCTCCTCCCCTTGTTTCAAACGCGGTTTTTAATTCTTTGCCCCTCAAACCGCTGTCGTACAAGGCAAAGTATTTTACTGCTATATTATGCAAAACATTTCCACTGTTTCTGAATTAGCGCCCTATTGATTGATTTCTTTTTTTTGCCTGTTGTCTGTTCAATTCCTGTGGTCATTATTTTTGTGACTAATTTTGAACCTTGGTTTGAGAAAATAATTTTTTGCGTCAACAAAGTTTTGCACATCCTGCAAATGAATTTGTTGGACGTAAACATATAGTCAAACCAGGTGCAAACTCCATTTGATAGAACGTCATTCAAATCGATTGCGGAACCGGGGAGCTCGCGAATTTGTTGTTGAGTTGTCTCCAAAAAATCACTGCAATCATGAAGTTTGTTTCTTCGGTTATGTACAAGTTGTTCTTCAAAAATTTCCGGCTCAATGGGTGCCGTAGTAAATGATGAATCAATTATTTCGTCAACATCAGAAGGGTCTGAGATTTCGATTTCTAGTTCTGCATCCGGAACGCTTTCCGCTAGTATGAATTCGGGTACATGTATTCTGTTTATTGATGTTGATATAGCTGATGATCTGGCCCGGTCCATTTCAGTTTGGTATACCGCCGGAAATTCTACGTAACCTTGTGCATTTGCTCTGGAATTAGATGAAACAGAGTACCAACCTTTATGACCTTCACCTAATATATCTAGCCTTGGTTGCTTTCTTGCTGGCTGAACATCTTCAATGTTTAGTCGAAATCCCTCGTCACATATGTTTTTTGCGTTTGGTGTTTGAGGAGTGTAACGAAAAAGTTGAGATTGAAACGGGACTACTAGTTGTTGAACGTTTTGAACGCATCTGCTGAGGCTTAAATCTGGAGACCAGGGATCGCCTTGATAATCTCGAAGCAAAATTCTATCCTCGGCTCGAAATCCGGAGTAAAATCTTCGATAGTATTCGCAGAGTTGAAACTCTGTCTGGCCACCTACAATATGAAAATCTTGCAATGTTCTCACAATGATTTCCTCCATGGCATGGGTTATTTTTGTTTTTCTAAATTCTCCGGAAGCCTGATCTTCAGTCAATGAAATGGAGTCTAAAGCCTGTATGCGGTCATTATAAATAAGCCTAAGTCCTACTGGTCTATACGAACCGCGCGGAAGTATGTGCATATTGTAATTAAATATGCCATCGTCAATAAGTTGACAATTCTCTATATCCATGCTTTTTTGGTTTATCATTCCTGCCCCTACAGTAAAGAAGTGGCGATCGTCTTTCTTAACTAATTCCCCGTCCAATTTGCATACACTTATCAAGTAACCATTGTCGTCAATAAAAATTAATTTAAACTTTCCCATGTTCGGAGGTCGGTTCAGTTTTGGTTTCTGCGCGCAAAATTTACTGAGTTCCACGTACTGGCTTGATGGGTAGTACAAATTCACTTCGTTTATAAGAAGTCGACAGCCATTGTCCCATATAGGGTCTGGGATTTGGGATGGATGAGTTCGCACTGCTTGCACAATAAGAGGGCACCAAGATACCCACATTAGCCTACCACAATTTTAAAAAATTGGATTATCAATATGTTTGTTTGATTAAACTAGCACTAACAAGAAACAAATATATGTACTTACGTTATAAAACAAAGCTGCTTCATTTTCCTTCCAGAACAGATGCAAAATATAACTTTAAATTGCTGTTAAGGGGTTCAAAACAAGAAGTGGCAACATTTTACAACTTTACGGAAAATAAAGCTCGTTCGAATACAAAAATGTACTAGGGCTAAAAGCAGAAAATCTTTTCTTTTATAACCTTGCTATTATTCTACAAAGCAACATTAATCCGGGCTTCTATTCAACCGTTACCTGTAAACACGTACTGAGAAAGAAACCGTAAAACTTTAATTAATGTAGGTTTTTATCCATTTTGCTCGCCAGTATAACAAATAACATAATTAAGCTTGTGCACGTGACGTAAAAAGTATGGTTGTACTGTACAGGATATATTTAATTGAATTATTAAAGAAGACTACCAAAGGCAAAAGCAATTTTCTGTGCATCCCAAACTAATACTTTTTTGATTATGAGATTTTGTGTGAAAGAATTTCTATTTTTGTTCTCCCGTAACATGCTTGAACAACATTTCCATTTGTTTGAAACATAGGGTTTAATAAGTTTAAGTGAATTATTACAATTAAGTGCTTAATGAATTTAGTTGACGCTTCTTTTTTGGTCTTGGCAGCAATTAACGAGTTCAGCCTTTGTGAGAATAAAATGCAGAAACAGGTTTGATATATTTACGCCTATCCGTTTACAGCTTAATAAATTTGATATTTGTACTTAGTGGGGGACATTGTTTTAATGCTTAAGTAACAAAAAATTTAAAAGATTACAAATTAGCATTCTTGTTTTCTGATATTAATTTCTAGAATTCACCACAACGTGCCCCACTGGTGTTTATCATTAATGATGCAAACGATATTGACCCCCCTTCACCCCTGGGTTCATTGGTGGCCCCCACTATTCGAGTCAACACAGACACAGCTTGGATCCAGACAATCAGATCCAGGAAGCCTATAAATCCTTAAAAACGTCCACACCTCCAGAATTTCACTTTAGTATGACATTTGAACCATTTTCAAACACTCCATATATTCAAGCTAAACTTGTCCATCCCGAAATAATTCGCATGGAGGATGTCAGCTTCTTGAAAACTACATACCAGACCTCTACTTCTAAATTTACTCTTCACACCGAGCGCGTTATTAACCCAACTCAACCGGAAAATACGTGCAGTTTAAGCACTGATGTTTTCATGCGAGACTGCCATATAGCAGAAGCAACTTCCTCGGATCATTTCGGGGAAGATCAGCAGTACGAACCGATCCACAAACAACCTAGAATTTAGTTGCAAGTTTAGTACAGCTTTGGGTTACTCCTGGTTAATATGCATTTAGGCAATTATGTTAAATCTACGAGGAAATCATTATCGTCATCGTATCATCATAGCTTTTTTATAATTAATTATATTTAAGTAAACTTTCATCAGCATTGTGCTAAAAATTGATCGACTGTGCTGTATTTGCATGTTGATATCAATTTAGTGTGTACTAATTGGAGATCAGCGTACTTGTTATTACAAATAATTGTTATCTAGGGTTTACTTATTTACATTTTTTATTACATAACATTTTATGCATGTGTACTGCAATTGTATTCCTTGGGTTACTCAGTACATTGTGTACCGCTCGTACCTATCACCTATTTGCTTTGGCCTAACGGTGTGGTCGCCGGTCATTATGTAGCTAGCTTTATGACACATCTAACGTTAAATAAGTATCGATTTCTTCCATTATTTTAATTATTACTACTACTTCCATTATTCTATATGGTTAAAGTTTTAAAGCTAGTTTGTTTTAACTATTACTTTGCATATTATACCTTTATGACGTAAGCATAACTGGTTTCAACTGTGATTGGCTAATGAGTGTTATTTGAAATGTGGCTAATTAATTTAGCGATAATATGCTTATTGTATCCAAACGGAAATAAATTTGGTGTGTTTTCGCGCATCTGTATTTTTGAAGATTTTATGCACTGGCATTGTGTAAATTTAGGAAAACTACACCTGTATTTTGAAAAGTTTAAAAAATTGCACCTGCATTTCAGTTAACCTCTAAAAACTACACCTTTATTTTTGTAAGTTTTAAAAAACTGCACCTGTAATTCTGTAAGTTTAAAAAAAAATGCACCTGTGTTTCTGGAAGTTTCAAAAAACTGCAACTGTATTTTAGTAAGTTTCCTGTATTTTAGTAAGTTTCAAAAAACTGTACCTGTATTTTAGTAAGTTTCAAAACACTGCACCCGTATTTCTTTAAGGTTCAAAAAACTGCAACTTTTTTGTGGATTTAAAAAAACTACATCCGTTTTTCTATAAATTAAAAAACAAGCACCTACTCTCGCTTTTTTAGAATATCTCTGCCGACGCTACTATTTTATGCATTTGTACACATCAGTTATAACAATGGTAATTAATATTAATTAAATATAAGCCCGTATAATAAATAAGATTTATAGGATCGTTGCTGCTGCAAGCGTCGGCCTTTGTTTTTTATGGGTTTGTTACCACGGACATTTTGCAAAAAAAATGTAGCTTGATATCAATAATAAAAAAAAACAAAATTCATGCCGGTCAGACGCAAGAGAAATTTGAAGATTGGCGAACATTTATTACCATTGTAGACGTATTGGTATGGAGTAGGGTTTCGATGATTACCTCAGAAATCCTCTGTCTGGACTGTTCAAGTTGGACCACCTGAACAGAGAGTAGATCTTTCCCACGATGGAGGTACGTAGTAATAAGAAGAGAAGTGATTCACTACACTATGGGGTGTCTTGAATCGAATGAATGACTTGCTTTCATCAGCTATCAGGAGCCGGAAGTCACCTGCAGTGTGAGCCTCGGTTGATGGTAGCGTCGTTGCAAAGTCACCTTTTGATGGGGGTGTTATGTCCAGGGCACTAGTGTGAAGGATAACTGTCACTACGTAGTACGTGTCCTGGGGCACCAAACAAAGTCTCTAACAGTATCTAAAACAGCACAGTAGTTAGCGAAGAACAGTAGAAAAGGTCACCAGGGGGGGTCGTGTCACAGGATCGGTGATCAAGCGATGCCTAAGAAGGACCCTAGTTGGTTAGATTGACTAAACTGGTGAGGTTCCTCAAGGGAAGCCAATAAATGTTGTGATTAGGAATAAGGAAATTGACAGGCTAAATAGGATAAGTATAATTACTGTGTGACAAGCGGAGCCGTGCTTACTCGTAAACCCGACTATCTTGTATAGAGCAGTCACAGGGCAACTTTGAAATCGATGCGCTTTAAACTGTATATGTACTCTACTACTCAAATCCGACGGTTTGATTCGAGAAGCTAGCTCTTAATCGATAGTAATTAACTCAAAGGAAAGTAGTAAGTGAGTAAGGTAGGATAGCCCTATCAATGGGTTAAGATAAGTATCTAATAGGAAACAGTTAAGTTAGGTTAGATTGGGTTGTCACGGAGAGAGGATTCGAATAAGTTGTGGAATTTCGTCTGCTACCGTTCACCTCGAATTCGGCTTACAGACTCTGTACTGTACTAGAGTGGATAGAAGAGAGTGTGGTGACTATGCACAAGAATTAAAACTTCACTACGAGGTAGTAAC
>JAAXYX010002776.1:0-16345 GCA_036851915.1 Ptenothrix huangshanensis | reverse complement strand
AGAATATTAGAAGAAAACTCAAATATGACGTTTAGCAGTGTTTGTGCTATTCTGTGCTATCCACATTTTTGTTCTTTTTATCGGAAAGTCAAATTTGTTGAAATTTTGAAAGTGGCGTCATATTCCTAGAGGGGGGACCCACGGTAGCGCCATTTACCGTCAGTTTTAGTTGTTATGACCCACCCCCCCTATGGGTGGCGTAATTTGTGTTAGCTGCCTTAGTTTATTTTATCTGAAATTTAGAATTCCAACGCCCGCGAAAATTTCTGTCGAAGTCGAACCAGCAATATTATTGCTCCCTAGTTGTGTTTACGTTCTTCTGTGTTTCTTTACTATATTTAAGTAATCCATTTGACTATTTTAAAAGTCGTTAAAGAATCAAAGCTGCAATGTAATTATATGTGTTTAATTTAATATGCTAAGAATCACCTAAATATTTATATTCAAGTATTTTGTTAACGAACTGTCAGCTGTGATGATGTTTATTGCTAACCATTGATTGCCTTTTCATAAAAGTCGTGTCGTAATTAGGATACTTATATAAGGTAAACATAATCTTTGCCATTTTTGATTTTAATAGTAGTAATCAAAATTTCCCTACTTTCTTTGCACCTTGATCGAGTAGATTAAGGTTGTGTTCTGTCTTTATAGCGTATAGAACATCTAATAACTATTGTTTCTTACATTTATGATTAGTAGTGTACACAACTTCCGTACAGAGCCATCTCATAATAATATATTTTACTTACCCAAATTTAGAACTTGGCCTTTATGCTTGACTTTAACTTGCTGTAAAAGTTGTTACATCAAACATGGATCGTTTTCGATTACCTCTTAAAGAGCGGATGGAAAGGATGATGCTTTTAAAACGTGACCGGGACCAACAAAGAGAAGAAACATGGGCGAACAATTCTAAATATTTCTCTACTTGGGAGAACCAAGCAGCCAAATTCCAGGAATGGACTTCAAATAAATATTATGAAGAAAGGTAATCGTTATTTGTCGGTTTTGCATATAGATGCCTGAAGTAGTGAGGATTCAGCGGTTATAATTACTAAATGGTAATTGTCAATGGCAATAGCTAATATTCGTAATGTTTCTTCTTCTTTTATCAGTCTGCATTCATACCAAGATAGACTGAAGTCGGAGGAGAAGAAAAGAGTTCTAGAGAATCGTAGGCATAAATTAAAGGAGATGCTAGATAAAGAAAATGCTGTGTATAAGCAAGAGTTAGATGTTATTGAAAGGGATTATCAGTCGGCGTCACGACGGAGATCTAAAACAAAAGTTATAGATATGTCCGAAAAAATTGAATTTTTAAGACAGTACAATGCCGACTTACAACGCCGAAAGGACGAGGAAAGACAGAAAGAAGTTGCACTTAAGGATTTCTTACGATGGAAGGCCAACAGTCCAGCAGTTCGAGATGTAAGTACCTAGTTTCATTCGCGTTGATGAAAAAGGAATCCCTTATAATTTGAATAATGTGATAAAGATAGTTTGTATAAAACTAGTACGTGGTTTGTTTTAAATAATTTAATGAAGATTTGGTTTAATACATGTTGACAGATTGAAAGTCGATATCATACTCAATTTGTCAGAAAAGCCTGGGAGGATCAAATAAAGGAAAAAGTTGAACGTGACCAAATTGCCAAGAATCAAAATGGAAAAATTGAGGAAGAACTTGCTAAATTTCGTGATCAAGAATTACAAAGGTATGTCAATGTCTAAAAGTTTTCAAAATTCAAATAATTAGATAATTCATTCGGTTAATTATGTTAAAATGGTCGTCCTCCTATTATGTGTACATACTTCTATTGTTTATTTTTGAAGACTTGTTGATGCTGAAGAAGAAAAAAAGAAAGAGCGGGAATATTGGAAAGCCGAAATTTCGAAGCAAACCAGGGAGCTAAAGTTAAGGGATGAACTGGGCAAAAAATTAGTTCAGCAAATTGATGACATTTCGAAACAGCAAACTTTGCTTCAAGAAACTGTTGATGCTCGAGAGCGACTAAAAAACGATCGTCAGCAGCGAAAGCTTTTAGCGTAAGCACTGGTTATTTGTTCAGATGTGTATGAGTTATTGAAATAGATTGAAATTACTGGTACTTATTAAAACTATACATTATCATGATGTTTTACAAACTAATTTCCGTATACATGTTAATTTACTATTTTCTTTCTTTTGTGGTTGTCTAATAACACGCTAATCCCTTTTTTCTACACGTCTATTTAGTAAATTCTGGGGAAAGCAAACTCGGTTGAAGATACGAGCCCTTTGTAACGAGAGATTGCAGTCAATTGCTGATGAGTACAAGATGTTAGAATATCTCAAACACTTGGATGACAAACGTGCGGAAGATCGAATAAATGCCAACACACCTTCACCTTCTGTATCCGAAAGAATAGATGCTGTCAGGCAGTGCCTGGAGGAACATCGTAAACGTGAAATCGAACGGGAGAAAGAATCTGCTGCTTTATTCGAGTAATTACCTTGTTAATACTTGTGAATTGAACAACCTTTTTATAGAAATGAAAACTACATTCAAGCTGCAACCATTATGTATTCTTTTTCAGGGAAGAAGCACAGGCGTTTTTAAGGCAACAAGAGACTGTTTGGGAAAATGAGCTCAAAATGAGGGAAAATTTAATGCAAGAAGTTATTGCAACACTTGACACACAAGTAAGTAAATTTTATGACGGTTTGCATCCTAAGCATACACATAGAAAGCTATATAATCCGTTCGTTTTTTCAGTATTTTCATACTCATTGCTACCCAAAATGTATTTTAAAAATTCACATGGCATCCGTGCTTAAAAATGTATAAAGTGCGACTGCATTTTGTGATTAATTTACACTTTAACCTTTTGCTTATTCCGTCGGACGCTAGTAAATCATTCACATTATTAGTATTATTATAGACAGTCGGGGGTATCTTGGTTTTCGCCATTCAGATTCTGATTATTCCCAGCCATGCCAACTTTCAACTTTGGTGTAAAAATGTCAGGTTGGTTCCTCCTCAAGTATTCTAAGGTGCTCCAAGACTGCAGTATATTAGAAAGCGTAGATTAAAGCTGTCATTTTCACAATGGTATATAGCCTTATCATTGTGCCTTCAGAATCAATAATGATACGAGTTGGCAAGGGTAAAACACATGGTCGGTCACACACCTGAAGGATGAACACTTACCCAGTCAATTTTGATTCTTCAATTCTGATTTCTTCGTTGATCGATAATTTTTCTTTTGAAAATAAAGTAGCAGCGAGGTACGTGTAGCAAATTTAATGCTATTTTATCCATGCCCATACCCATACCCATGCCCATAATAGACATAGCATCATGACAACTTGTGTCTAACTTTTTGTTTATAGGCTTTCTAGTGGTGATGTAAGTTTACATACTCATGCTTCTGTTGGAGGTTTGAAGGTTTGCGTGTGCATACCTATGTCTGACGATAAGTTGTTTTTCCAAAAATGATTGGGACACTAAATCTACAACTTTTAATTCATTTTCAACATTTATTATTCATTAGCTATCATAATAGGGTTAAAAATCCAATCAATATGAGTTCTTGGTCTGACATCTTGAATATTGTTTACACTTATTATTGAAACCAACTTGATCAAAGTTCAATTACATAAAATGAGAAACTTTTAGAAGAAGAAAATGAGAATCCATCCATACTTATCTTATATTTAAGTTAATAAGTTCATTTATTCAGTGTTGTGTGCGTACTCGAATTTGATGAATACTGTCTAAATATTCCGTTTTCTACTGTCGATTCTGTAGAACGTTATGTTGTGCTGGTACGTATATTTTTACGCTGCGCTACCTCCTTCCTTTACTCTCGCTTTACCCACAGGTTTACTTTTTTGCTTACCTGACGTAGATTTCAATTACGTTCTTATGTACTTTTTCAACTCTGCAAACAAATATCAATTGTAAAAATTCTTTGGCTTCTATTATTCAGAGGCAATCTCATACCCAATATTTGATCTGCAAATTAATATTTATCTCATGAATTCTTAGTTTTGTGCTAACTAGACTCAAAACCTTTGCATTTTGCATAGAGGAATGGAAGGAATTTAAATTAAAAGTGGATGGCTTATGTAAAATTCGTTTGAGCTGGAATAGTAGTCATTTTGAGGACAATATTTATAATCATTTCCTATTTGCCTAGAATTGGTTTAGTAGTCACCTAATTAGATATTCAATTGTAAGGTGGAAATGGAATAGAATATGTGGGCATGTGGGTATCCAAATGATGTTTTGTGTCACTCGTGTTCGCTAGATGGCTGTGAGAATTGTATTGTAGAATCGGGGTTAGTAATTTTTGAGGAAAGGTAAAAAAAAATATCAAGGTAATAATTGCGAATGCTCATAGATTTATGGAGAAAATATTAAAATGGTTTATTGAAGGTGTAATTATGTGCGGATATATAGTGTAGTTCTATATTTTATATATGTACATGTATACCTACATATAGTATGAATGGATGGTAGGGGAAGAATTAATAAAGTATCCTCTATAAGAAAACCCTATGACTCTGTGTTGGTTGGTGTAGATTAAAGAGAAACGGTTGGCTAACCAAAGAAATCAGGAATCGATAGAAAATGAGAAAGAGAGAATTCTCATGGAAATCGAAGAGAGAGATAAGCAAATACGAACTGAAGAAGCGGCAGCTCATCAACGAGTGGAGGAGATGAAAACACAGTTGACTCAACAAATCTATGAAAAACGGAAGCAGAAAGAAAAGGAAATGTTGGAAAGTTTGGATATGCTAACCCGTTTGAAATTTGAAGACGATCAGGAGAAACTTTTGCTCGGCGCTGAAGAAAGTCGATTGAAGTTGGACGGCTACAAGCCCAAGGTACACCACCAAACCAAAATGTTCACTTCTCACTCCTCATCTATAATAGACCTCTTGTCTTTCCTCCCTATTCCCTTGGCCTAACCGAAAATACAAATACATACATATGTCATTTCTATTTAGAATTTATCTAGTCTCCTCAATTCACATAGACCTAACTCACCTTCTTCAGTTTTTACTCACTATGCATTAGAAAGTCTGGGTGTATAACTTTATACTGAGAATTGATAATGGGAAATTAATGGATTCTCGTGATGATATTTTTTATAGTTTCATGGATTTAAGAAACTTGCCTGGTAATTCTTTCCCTAATGCAAATGGATCCAGCGAAGTCGCAATCAAGAGAGAAATCTATCTGCATACACTCACTCACTCATTACTATCACTCATCAGTTTGTTCATTCGTTCGTTAGTTGGTTCTTCCTTTCATCTGCACCATCATTTTATTAGGCTTCAGTTACGTACGTAGGCATACTCAGGCGAACTTTAAACTTAGGTAATTTAACTACTACTAACTATAGTATGAGTCTATTCCGACGTTTATACGAATATTTTTGTACTTTTATAATTTACTCAATTATGACAGTTTAATTCTTTATTTTGTAAGAAACTACCTAACGTACGATTACTTTGATGAAATTATAAGTCTTCATTATAGTTTAATACATTTTCAAATTTCTAATGCAAAATTCAGTTAGTAAACAAAAACCAAACGAGTTTTGATCAATAACTTTGACGTATTGCATGGAAAATACTGAATATAGGTTGTAGGTATTTATATTGGCAGTGGATCATTATCATTAAATTTATCTATAATTTGTATCGCTATGGTTATATAAAAGTTGGGATGAGTGGCTAGGTAAGTGTAATGTATGTACAAATTCACATGTTGCTTTTCTGGGAACGGAGCGGTGATGGTTGCTGCCTTGTGACAATAACATGTATGTAAGTTCTTTGTGTTCATACCCACATAAAAAGCAGAGTTATTGTACATTCTATTCTGTAAGTAATGCTTAGGTTTTGTATATTGTAAAATTTGATTTAGGTTTTTAAAAAAACAGTTGTAATACAATTTGTAACGGCGTGAATGCAAAAGTAAAAAATATTTTACCTACTTGTACTTTGGATGGAGTGGGCAATGTTTTGTATCCTTTAGATGTAAGGATGGTAAGATGACTTTTTCATCTAGCAGTTGTTTTCATGGATGATTTTACATAATTTGATAGTGGTTGCCTCGAGTCATCTTCCAATGTATTTTATGGGAAGGTTAGGGTCAGAAAAATGTACCCTGTAGTATTGACAGATGCGAAATCCAATTGCGTTCAAATCAAAGGTTTGAAACCTCATCAGAGTTAGAAAGATGGTTGATCTAAGCACTTGGATTATTGGTGCTAGCTCCCCTTTTTTCCGTTCTCTTTACGGTGTACATATCTTCATATTATATAGACTCTTCATGTATTGTACTGTAGGTGGAACGGGGTTTGGTGACTCTTTCTCATAAGCTTAAGTGAGACTCCCTATTTGTAATATTTTTGAAACTTGAGAAAATCTACTTATCTACTGTAAAATTTATTTTCGGCTTTTATTTTCTGTACTTTTTAAAAAGTATACTTTACGGTTTCTTCATCAGTGATTATAAGACGCTTCGTTAACTTACATATAGGTACTTATAGTATTATACTTATTTCCTTCCATTGCCGCTGGCTATTACTGCATAATTTGATTCATTTATAAAATGCAAAGTAGTCATGCCGCACTTGAAATGTTCTTGAGCTCTGCTGGAACTAGAATACCACGTATTTATAAAATGGAAGCTCGTAGAATAAAGGATGATGTACATAACCCAGTACATACGAATTAAAAGATGGTAATTAATTGTATGGAAATTGAACAATAACCAATATGGTGAAATTCATGAGCAATGGCAAGAAGTTTGTAGGTGACGCGCTGGAAGCTCGACTTCTTTCCTTTTCCTTGGTAGTCATTTCCATAGTTTTGACTTGGTCTTTAATGCAGCGTAGAGAGTGATTTTCTCAGCGATAAGGCTTACGAAGTGATGGTGGTATGCAAGTGCACGCAATATCCGAACAACCACCAACGAACACGAAGGACTTCCCACATGATGTATTCAAATCCAATCATTTATAGATGGGGAGAAACTCGGCCTGCATTGTTTTGGGCTGTTGCTGCTACTGCATTGTCAGATCGTATTGTAACTTCGACTTTGCCTTCGCCTTCCACAATGGAGCTGAGAGGTCTTTCCTTCCATGAAGCCAGGAAGCCATGAATGCATGTCAACAAACCAAATATAATTATATGAAGGTACCAGTACTAAGAAACCAACAAACAGACTATCACCATGCAGTGACAGCATTGCCAGCAGTGCCCAAGAATGGGCCCCAGTCCTAGTACCGGTTCCACTTTACTTCTTCAGGCAGGTTGTACCAGTACTACCAGTAGGTACATAAATAAGGCTCATTGTGTTTTGTGATGTGAGTGAAACCCTTTCGTAACTCTTACTCTTTTATTTCCATTTGCACAAACAATTTTTCCTGGAATATTATATCGTCGAGATCTCCCAGTATTTTCTCTCAACATTGATTCCACAATATGTAGACGTAGAAGGACTATTCAGTATTCAGAGGAGCGAGCGACGACTGTGACATTTGATTCGAGATCGGGCCAATTCAAGAACTCGTATAGATATGCACCTGGTGACTACATGTAGCAAATGTAATTTTAGTCTGATGTTTTTGAATTGTCCCTACCTAATATTCATCTTGTATTACCATTCCGGTATATTTCCTTAGGTAAGTGCCAAGGTAGTTGTCATTGTCCTCATCGTAGCTTTTATTAAGGTTCGGTTTGGTACGATTTTGTTAGATATTTCTATTTATCCGTAGTAAATGGTTCAACTGATCATGTCATGAAGGCGGCAGTACAGACTTTGTATGCCTCCGTGTGCCTCCATCTCATACTTTGATTGTGAGCAACTTTAAGACTTCATACTGGTAGTGCTGATGCTGATGGCGTTGTGGGACGTGCAAAGCTGAGCTGAAGGCAGTTTGAGCTGGAAATGGCTGGAAACAACAATGCAATGATTGGAAGGTGAAAAATGTTGAACGATTACCAAACTCTTGTGTATAATGCCTCGCACAATCAACAATATACGCCCAGCAAAAAGAAGAAGGACGTGGAAACGAGTAGAGCAGGAATTGCAGAGAAGAAAGAAAGAACAGGAGCCCAAGCTTCTTTTTCGTGTTGGGTTGGGATGAAATAACTTGTAGGGCTTGTTAGATTAGATTTACGGATGTGAATACGAATACGACTGAAAATACTGTTTATAGTACAGGAACGAGTATGACAAATGAAAATAAATTCGAGTCACTTGGATCACAGCCTTCCCCTTTACCTCACACTCTCGAGGATATGAAACTACATGATACCTATATATAACTTTATTTCATTTCCATCCATCTTTGTATACAATTATCCATATAGATACACGAGAAAACGGAGCACAAGCTCTCAGAACAATTTATTTTAGAATTGAATTGTTCTTTCACTTCCTCATTTCTGCTCGCTAGGCAAACATTGTAAAATTCGATCCATGGTAGCTAGGGTTAGCACGGCAAAAATTAATGTAAAGCCTAAACCTACCGATGCTAGCCTGCTCCAGGTTTTTATTCGCTTTATAGTTTCAGAAAACTCATTAAAATGTGAAAAGAAGTCAAGAAAATACAAATGCAACCATCAACTTCCAATATCATCCGATTTCTGATAGATAGGCAGCATAGCAAATAACATTCAGCTTCCAATTACTTTGAACCTAAATAAAAAACACGTCATGCAGACGATATAATTATAGCCTTTGCTATAGTTCCTATGCCTATGTACATGTTTCAGGCATTAAAAAGCATTGAAAATAGAAACGAAATTTGAAAAATAAGAAAATATTCAAGGTTGACTGACATGATTATGGCCATAGTACAAAGTAGGTACGTGAAACCCTGTACTGTCAACGCCTATCATGACACCAGTTTATGAGCACAGAGTAGATTATACAGCACACAGCAGGCTACCATACTGGGCTCTTTTCTTAATTACATCAAGAGTTTTATCCAATTATTAATTACAGATGATTGAAAGCTAAATCAAATGGTCAATGCTAAGCTAAATCATCACAGCATTGCTAAAGGGTTTGGAGGACTCCTCAGGAAAAATCATTCATCCACTCACTTAACTATCCCTCTAACCAGACCCAGAATCCAGAACCAGATCAAATATGGAACTCAGTGGGGAAAAGTAAGTTTCAACTTTCAACTTTCGAGCATTCTGAAGTGTCCGGCACTACTTACAAAGTAATCGAGGCACAAGTACTCTGCAGCACCTCTGTCGTCTCTGCATGCCCTTTTAGTAGTTCGGTGCCGGTAACTTCTTTGAGAGTCTGTAGGGAAGAGATATTTAAGTTTCAAACTATTATTAGGTATTTATGCGTTGTGTAACCCTAAGGTTTTCCATTCCTCATACATACTACCTCCGTATGTATCTGCCCTACACGATGATTGTATCGAACCGAAAGAGGCGCATAGAACGAGAAGGAAATGTCTACTGTTGAATGATGGTGAGTACTATCTGACAAATATATTTCATTTAAAATGGAAAAAAGAGTTATCTCTGGTGTAATGAAGTTAGGAAATTTGGGATGAGAGCATTTACAGAACGATTAGATCCGTAGGATGTATTTTCTACCGATGTCTCGTTCTACGTATGCCTCTCAGCAACTGTACAACTAAACAACTACCAACAATACTATCCACCTTTGTCTACGTCTCCGTGCTTGAGTAGTTTAAGGAGAGAGCAGCTCACAGACCCTCACAGTCGGGAAGTTGAATTCACAATTCACCACCACTATTCAAGGGTTATTATTATGTATTGCTATCAGCATTACACTATATAATGATCGAGAGCTTCATAAGTCAACAGGCTTGTCCAGTAAAACAAACTATCCTCCTAATCGTATTGCAGACACAAATCTACTTACGTATACGTCCCTATAATAACTTTACGACTCTATTTTTAGATACGAGTAGATCTTGATCGAAAAACGTCATCTTATAATCTTATAACTTTGTATTTTATTGCGTGAATAATTGAGGATTTTAAACTTCACCATTTCCATCTATAGTCCATAAACCACGTTGTAGATAATCGTCGATTGTAGTAGTCGGTCTGAACCAAATACATATTCAATGGTTTTGCTTTTGCTGCTGGTTCCATCACTTGGTTACATGACATTCACTTCTGAAAACAAAAATAAAAGATAAAAGTCAATTTCACTCGAATTAGAGATGGAATTTAAAGTACATTTCGAACCTTGTCAACAGCGTCGAGCTCACAAGAACGGAAAACCCATGTGTAGTACCTACAAAAGCACATGCTGACGTCTGACTTTGACGTTCGACTTCGGCCCCACAAGAATTGGATTAGGGAAATTATGACTAATATTTTTGCTGACGATATGAAAATAAAAGGAATAGATTGTAGTTGAAGGGATGAAGAGAACAGATGGGAGAAGGAAGCTAAAGCTGATGCTAAAGCCGAAATCGTAGTCAGAGTCAAGGCTCTGTAGGGATTATAAATACGATACATATCTACATACTTCGTATACATTTTCACTGACTAGTGAGATAGTTGTGACATAAATGTGGGATGCTGTATGACAGCTTCTCACACTATATTCTTTAGCTGCGTTTAAAGCTAATAGACCTAGTGCATGTAATAGGAAAGAACCTACCAATTTACCTACCAGTTAGTGTGTTACCAGTCAGTTCCAGTATATAATTACTTGTGAGTGAAAGGTCTATTCATGAAAAAAGTAGCCGATGACAAGGACGAGTGAGCCAATAAATAGTCCGAGATATGAACTGAACGTGAAGATAGTATCAAATGTTTTTTTCCCCATGTATCTACACTGGAACGTTGGAGCTGTCTGAACTGTAACAAGTACAAGTAAGTAGAAGATTGAAGAAACATCGGGGTGAAATGTGAGAGAGAAAGGAAGCTCGCTATTTAGAGAGATGATGTATGGACGGTACGTGGATGATGCGTGGGGACTCATCAATCTCGAAATTGACTTGTGCTCCAACTCCTATTCTCTTCTTTTATATGAACAATTTGCATGATGAATTTCTCTGCTCACTCACACCGACTCGCAATACTCCAGTACATCCTGTACATACATACGTAATATGTATGTATGTATCTGTGAAACTATCTATACCCACCTACATAAGTATACGTAGCACAAACTCCAGTCGACGCTGACTGTAGAACTTTCCTCCGATTCTCATTCACCCCTCCGTCTGTTATGTCTGCTTGTCTGTCTGCAGTTGGTCAGGAACCTGTCCGACCGATCCGATTCGATTCATCTTTAATGCAAGCAAATTGGCCACTAAACTCACATTTACTGAATTCTAATGTAATATATGCACCCACAGATGAAGTTTACTGCCCTCAATCTAAACACAACAGAACCCAAATGTAGGATAGAACACCGTTTCGAATAAAATTCAGATAGGTATGTATGAATAGACAAACCAGTTCGACTGTTGACTCTGCAATGGGCTAGTCGTAGTCCTTCCTATCAACCACTACCCACTACACATGTATATGTACCTACTACAATTATTCCACTCGCAATAGCACTACATTTTGCACTGACATTGGCTTGACTTTATACATAAATACTCGACGTCCAGTGGGTAATTAAAAATCGATACGGACAAGCATGCATTCATAAATATGGTAGTATACCGAAACCAAATCAAGGAGTCGTGAGAACACTTTACATACACAAATTACAAATATATGGGACCGTTGGGCCTGTTTAGTTTCTTTTTCTAAATTTATGAATCTGAATCTAGTTCGAAATTTGAAGAACCTTGTTGCATCTTATAAACACTAACATCAAAACAAACAATCAAAAATTGATAGACTTCAGAAAATTGCAAACTGCTATTGCACTTGCAATTAGGCGGACTTGGCCTGTCAACTGTGACTGTTGACTACTGAATATTTGATTTTACACGTAAGAACAGCCAACAGTGTCAAAAATCAAAAAGTGAAGTCCATTAATTGCTGCAACAGAAAACAATTTTATCCCTTGTAGAATAGCTAATTAACATTAACTACTGAGTAGTAAGCAACGTTTCCTCTGTGTTCGAACGCATAACACCACATACAAAAGATTTACACGTGTTTGCTACTGTTGTTGTGTAGTTAAAATTTTAAATCGCTTTTAAATTAGTTGTAAATACCTACGTAATTACTAGCTGTTTGTGTTAGTTGTCAGTGTATCACTTTTGATTGAACAAGCTCTTGTAATAACCCTTCAATAACGTAGCAATTTAATACAATTAAATTGCTATCCACTACTCCATTATTAACTCTTAATTAAAATACAAATATATGCAGATTTGCTTCATTAAAACGTAGTTGGGCACTTTTGATTATTTTGCTTAAATAATCTATTTAATGGTACTATTGATTACAACTGTCAGAGAAGTCATATTTTCCTTATTGAATTTCAGGGAAGAAATTATAAATATGCAGAGGTACTTTAAGCTTAAAATGTACGTAATTATGCCAAAAACAAAAAAATCTAAAATTAATCAATAATTGTTGATCGTAATAATTGTAAAAGTCTTGAAAAGTGGTTTAAGAAGCGCAGTTTGGAACGACGGCAGTAACTTTTCCATTGAGATTAGGCGAGATCTACCCAAGTGAATTTGAAAATTATGAAATTTATTAGGACTCTATGTATATGTAGGCATATGGTACATGTAATGATTAGACAGGTCCGTTTTTGTTACGCACTCAAAATCGTTTTCATTTATTTCACCCGCTTTTACATTGCGACATAAAGCAATTAAGTGAGCCAAATCTAAATCCAAAGCCAGCAAAACAACACAAGGACTTGATGTGATAAACTTGTAATGCTATTACGTGGATTTGTATGGCTGTACAAATGGTAAAATGTTTAAATTATGACCTCTGCCCTTGGATTGACTTGACACGAGTGAAAATGTTCGTTGAACAGAAGCGGATATTGTGATTGTGAATGCAAGTGATTAGCTTCCCAGTGTCCCGGCGTTCACCGTTCACCGTCGTGGACGCTCCCTAAACTGCTTCTCTTTCTGTTTACATCAACAGTTCATTTCTGCGTCTGGCGTGACGGGATAATAAGCCTTTTTTATCCATCAAATCGTATCTGTTCCAGATTTTCCTGCTCCCTTTTTTATTTCGCCCTCTCTCCAGTCTTCTCCAGTCTTTCATTCTTCCCACATCAAAAGCAATGCAAGCAAATTAACAATAACAAAGTAAGCAGGATGCAATCCTGTGACAAACACTGCTGCTGATTTTAATCATTGTTTCGTATATACATACTTGCTTAATTATATGCTTTCACAGGAACCGTATGCAGTTAATAATTAAATAATTTCCCACTGCATTGTGCTCGCACACTGCAAATATTTCACGTTCATTATTAAAGCCGTGGAATTCTTGGCCAAAGTCATTTATAGACGATTTAGTTGGCCTGAAAGTCAAAACGGCATACATACTAGAAATAATAGAGCTTTTTTCTAGTTTTCAAGATACCATAATTGGTAGTTGCACTACGTCTACAACATACCACTGGTTATATAACTATTATATAGGTATGTCTGTATAATGACAACAAGTAGGTTGAGAGAGGAAATTTTGAAATCGTCAAGATAGATGATTGACTCTCAGTGGAGGGGAAATTACTGGCGGAAATGAGAAAAAATTCATAAAAAACCACAAAATCAATTTCCCTTGTGTGTTTTTATTTTGCTGTCATTTTCATCTGTATTCCCATTCCCACTACTTCCTCATTTGCTAAAATCACCTGTAATTCAATTCACGGTTCAGATTGAAACTCTTCTTAATTCATATAGTAGGTGCTGTGACACTGACATATCGTCGGTTAAGAGTCAAAATGAGGCAAGTTCAAAAATTGCTAGATGTAAAATGAGGCATGTCCATGAATTCCTTAAATGTAAGGCGAGGCAAGTCCAACTAGGCTTCACTGGAATTACCTCACTCTACACTTAAGAATTCATGGATATGCCTCATTTTGCATCTAACAATTTTTGGGTTTGCCTCAGTTTGACTCTTAACCGACGATATGTAGGTTCTCCCGATCACGGTTCCCCTACATTTCTCCTTGAACGAAATGGGATAAAGCAATTCCAATCCTCGTTTCTCGTCATTTCCTTCGTTAAAACAATTAGGACTAGCAGAAATAAAGTATTATTTGAAGGAAGTGAATTTATTGATTTTGCTCATTATCAAGTGANATTAGGACTAGCAGAAATAAAGTATTATTTGAAGGAAGTGAATTTATTGATTTTGCTCATTATCAAGTGACCAAAAATTCGAATTCGGGATCTCTCACTCTCTCCCTCTTCTCGCTGTCTATCCCTCTGTTTTAAAGATTAAGTAACTCACTCTTCCCACAGCCTGAAGCAAATCTTATACCATTGCATCGTCCAATTAAATAAGATTGCCATCTGACTCCTGTCCTGATCTAATAATGGATTAGTGCTTATACTTACGATTAGTTCTACTTTGGATACATTAGTATTTTGTACCTTCGTAACGACAATTGCAACTAGTTGAACGGGAAAAAGAGAAAAAAACAAAGGAAAAAGGGAGGAATGAATCCATTTGAATACATATCTATCTATCTAGTTGATCAATTGATAAGAATGGTGTTGCGGGTTGTGGGCGATTTGCCTTGCGGACAATAGAATTTGCTGAAATTGAAATTGCAGTAAGTAATAGACTAATATATGGTAATTATATCTGTAAGTGTTGCTAGAAAATTGACAATTTGAGAAACTGTTGATTTGATTATGGTGCCTGTGCGCTCCCATTAGACGTATCAATTTTTCCATGCATTCATACTTTCCCCGCGTACATCGGTTTGACACTGCTGTAGCTATTGTTCCTGTATGTACGACGCATTGATGAAGCCAACTGTCCTGAATTAGTAAATCATTCGACATGGCATGAGAATGAGGAGAGGAATGACGGAGCTTATTACACACAATGAATTGGTGGATGTGGAATTTCCAGTCTATTATTAGTTTGTGGACTAATCGTCACTTTGTGGAGTCGTGAAGTGCAGCGAGCAAACAGAAATAATGCCGATGTATGTATTTGCCGAGCTGCACTCAGTACACAAACATTTGACTTGATGTGAGTGTTAGTTGGAGTAATAATTTCCCGTAGAGTCACTGCTTGTATTATTAGTGTGCTAGCACAGCTAGATTAGTGAATGATGGTAGGTCGGCATCGGCATCGGCTTACTTGGCACTGGCACTGGCACTGGCACTGGTACTGGCGCTGATGATGATGATGAGTACATACATACATTGTAGTACACAGACCATCATATTTACACGTTACCTATATATACCTATATATAATGGGATAAATTGAGCTTGAGTTTGCTCGGAGAAAGAAGGGCACCGGGCACCCATCATGGGACAGCTATACTACCTAATAGTATACCTATGCGTACCAAAGGAAAGGGAGAGCCAGGAGGAACAACTGAGAAATGGGAACGATGCTACAAATGGAGATTGTAGTCCCGACTTGATAAACACTAAACACACTAATAGTATTGTGGACTTTGAATGCATGTCTAATAGACCCTGCGCTGTGTAATAAGGTGCTGGCCGTGCCGCCGAGCGATGCCATGGTGCTTATTGCTTTCCTCTGGTGAATAAATGAATGAAACGGAATGAAAAGCAGGGAGTAGTGAGGGCCAGGCCAGGCCAGGCAGGCCAGGGTATGATTATCATATATCTATCTATCTGCTGGAGATAAAATTATTGGAGAGCATGCTGGATCCTTCGCTGTTTGGTGTTTACTACTTGGTGTTGGCAGTGGTTGTATGCTCGTTCCCTGTTGACTCACTACCACCAACACCACCATTCATACGGACGGTATCTCCTAAACGAACAGACACTGTAAATGCACATCTGAGCGTGTAGCTAATGCTTAGATCAACACCTGGACTAATCTACTAATTGGCCTTTTTCCACTTTTCCCTCATCCACTCTCTCCTCCTCTTCAGTCATATCTATAATTCTATAATTTCCTACCCGTCCTCTTCCACTTCAGTCTCTATGTTTACGTTCCACCTTCCCTGCCATATATCTCAATGTCTCCGTCTCCAGCCTTCTCTGCATTTCTACTTGTAGGTAAATTGCTTCATTCTTTTCTTCACTCTACAGTCTACAATTACCAAGCTACCTACCTACCTGAAGCTTACCTGTATGGAACAATCAGCAAAAGTTTATTGGGCTCCTTTGTAACCGTAACCGTTCCAAGCCCACCTCCACCTCCCACCTACTTGACTATTTCATCATTATTATT
>JAAXYX010002775.1:0-16345 GCA_036851915.1 Ptenothrix huangshanensis | reverse complement strand
ATATTTTAATTATGTTGACAGTTTTGGTAAATCTCAATAGTTCTCCATACCAACGAGACTGTAAGAACTGAAACCGTAAGATCTGTAAGGCATTGGGTATCCCGCTAATGTTTTTATGAAAAATCATCTTTTTCGAATTATTACTGTTTTGAAAAGGCGTAATTCTTCCAATAATACTTTTTTTAAAACGTCCAATTTAATAAAACGTTTTTTAAAAAGTTGTCATTTTTTCAATTAATACTATTAATAATTAATAATGTAATTTTTCTCATATTAGCACTTTTTTAAAAACGCGTCATTTTTCTAACTAATACTTTTTTGAGGTCTCGTTTTTCTTTTCAAATCAGCGCTTCTTGAAACGGTCCATTTTTCCCGTTCGAAGTTCTAAAAGAGGGAGTTTTGTTCCCATTAACACTTTCTGTACATTTAAATTACACTTTTTGAAAGGGCCCAATTTTCCCGAATTAAAAATGTTCGAAAAGACTCAATTGCTTCAATTAACCCTTTTTGAAAAAGTCTCATTTTTCCAATTAATTTTTTTGAACAAGTCTCACTTTTTTCCAATTATCCCTTTTTGACAAAGCGCAATTGTTTCAACTAACGTTTTTTTTAAAAAGTCTAATTTTTCCAATTTCTTTTTTGAAGAGGTTAAATTTTTGCGATTAACACTTTTAGAAATAGTCTGACTTTTTTTTAATGACCACTATTTGAAAAGGCCTATTCTCTTTGCACTAACCCTTTTTGAAAAATTTAATTTTTCTAAAATTTCGTGAGGTGCACCATTCAGCACCCAAGCACTTACCCTAGGTACGCCCCTGACTAATAATAATGTTTCCGTATCGCAATCAGGATCACATCATAAACATGAGGATTGCATGGATAATCCAAATCCAAGTCCAAATCCAAATCCAAATCCAAATGCAAAAGAACATTAGAATATTGCATCGGTTTGCATCGCATCGCATCGCATCGCATCGCATCGCATCGACCTCAAAGTTCACCTGAGCACAAACGAGGAAAACAAAGTAAGTGGAAAAGTGCTTGCGGAGCACACACAGGTAGGTATTTTTTGTAGGGACCAAGACCAAGGGAACTAATGATAAAAGTGTACAAGAGTTAACTACTAACTAACTAACTACACACATCCACAGCAACAGCCTCCATCACTTCAATTATCACGGACACTATCTCACTTGACACACTCGACTCATAGTCAGTCAGTCAACAATTTTATCTCGAGTCAAACACTAACATCAACATCATATCAGCGTCAAGCTTCGTAATCGTAAAGGCAAAGGTACGGTGAGCCGAGTGGCTTTTGCTTGATTCTTTCTATTAGTGCAAGTGGAATTGTAGGTGTCTGGAGTGTATATTCAGTCAATTACTGATACTCACTGTAAACACACACACGTTGGTCCAATAGCCATAGCCACAGCCACAGCCACAAGTCACTGGTGATTAGATAAGCCCATGTGGAAAGGATTCCACTTTAATTTTCCTCCAACGTCAAGTCAACCACGCACTCGATCCTCTCAAAGTGTTTTGTTTTCCTTCTCCCTTTTCCATTTTTCTCTGCATCGCAGTTTCAATTTCAGTTTCAGTTTTAGTTCCATTCCAGTTGTCACCATTTCCAGCTCCAGCTCCAGCTCCAGCTCCAGCTCCAGCAGTGCTCCATTTCTATAATCCGTTTTCATACTGGGAAAACAAAGTAGAAATAAATGTGTCCTCAGTTGAATTGAAGGCCAGGCCAGTGTCCATATTTGTATTGTAGTCAATTCGCTATCTGTGGAGACTCGAGGCTAAAAATAACAAGTTTGGTACACACTGAGAGATGGAAAATGATGGAGATTTCCAAGGCACATCTTTCAGTTGCAGTTTCATTTTCACTCTTGTGCATTGATGATTGTATATTGAGCAAATCCAAGTCCAAGTCCAAGTCCAAGTCCATGTCCAAGTCCAAGTCCAAGTCCAAGTCCAGCTCCTGGAGTTGGAAAGTTTGAGCATATTAGGAATATTATTTTATTATTTTGCTTCGGTCCATGTCCAGATGTGACAGGTCAGGATGTGATTCATGGACGTGAAGATGCAAGTTGGAAGTTTTGTTATTAGTGACAGTGGAGAGTGACAAAGCAAAGTGACTTTGGATTGGAACCACGAACAGTTTGATTATCAAAGAGTGTGACGCTTTCCTGTTCGTGCTTTCGTTCGGTTTTTGGTGGGAGACGAGGAAAGGAAAAGTTACAGGAATTCTCTGTCGTCTGCCTTCATCCATCCAAAGAGTTTCTCTTTCTGCTGGTCTTTGTCAACTTTGGTTTTGGTTTCATCTTCTCAGCTGGCAAAAAAAAAAATTTTCCTTGGACTTTGTAAAAAAAAAAAGAACGTGAGTTTGTGTGTGTTTATGTAGTCGTAGGTAGTTGTAGTTTGTAGTTGTAGGTTGTAGTTGTAGTTGTAAGTTGTAATCCAATTCAAAATCAAATCATCAGATCACAGAAATGAAGGAAGGGGCAATGGTAGGGCGACGACGAGGACGACCAGTAGCGTAACTAGGCGTAGGTTTTAAAATACACTGCACGATTTAACATTTACACAAAAGAGATGCAGTTTTGTTTTACTATAAATACCAGCGTTTTAAAATTTACAAATTTATTTGACAACGACGCAGTTTTTTTTAAATTAACACAAAATACAGATGCATTGTTTTAAAAAAATACATAAAAACGACGCAGGTTTTCCAAAAAAATTACACAAAAACGACACAGTTTTTTTTAAATGTTCGCAAGCATGAAGCAATTTTTTAAATTTTCCGAAAATACAGACGAATTTTTTAAAAATTTATACAAAAACGGCGCGTTTTTTTTAAATTTACACAAAAAAGAGGCCATTTTTTAATTTACACAAAACGCAGACGTATTTTTTTAACAAAATGACACAAAAACGACGCAGTTTTTTAAAAAATTTACACGAAAACGACACAGTTTTTTTTAAAATGCAAACATGAGGCCATTTTTTAAATTAACCCAAAAACACAGGCGTATTTTTTAAAAGTTTATGCGAAAACGAAGCAGTTTTTTTTTAAAAATTACTCGGAAAATTAGTCTACTTTTCATAATTGATAAGATTATATAATATATTTTATTTTAAAACTGTACACTGGAAAATATCAAGTTTTTTCCAGGCCTGTACGAAAAAATTCCTGCGGACGCCACTGAGATCGACTGCGGTGATATTTCTTGTTAAAGTAAAAGAAAAAGAAAAAGAAAAAGAAAAAGCAGGTTTAAAACGCTTTAAAAGTAAAAAAAAAAATGGACTTGTTTTTGTACAGCAGGAGAGGGTGAACGAGATTATATACACACTCCTCACACTGACACTCGGTTTCGGTACGAAACGAATACTGCAGTGCAGTAGTGAACTACTTTTTCACTTTTTACGGGGAATCGCAGCAGACTTTTGTAGATTTATACCTTCCGTCCTCAAGTCCTGATTAGTAAAAATAATACGATATCTGTGTGCGAAATAAGAAGGAGCACGTAGATTTTGATTTACTTCTTGCTACCATGACTAACAAGGAATGTGAAAAGGGAAATGAAAGAAGCTTTCGGCAGGATTTTTTCTCAAGTTAAATCTCGTTGTCATTGTCACTGCGACTTTCGAGCTCGATGTACGCAGAAGGTGACGGTAGAGTTTTTGTCTCGGACCTTTGAAGTGCACAATTATTCATGATCTTAATAATTGCAACGTAATTATTTACAGCAAAAGACTACAGTAGCATGGTTTAAAATCTGAAATGCTAATAGTCCTGCATTAATTTATATTAGTATTTGACATGAAGATATCACATTTTGAAACGGCATTCATTTGGTAAGAATAAGGAACATGATTCGTGTATATTTGTATTTATAATTTTTTTATGTATAAAATAAATTCCCTAGGAATTTGGGGTGACAAAATGAAAAAATTCAAGGCATTTTTGGAATTCACTTTTGATGGAATTTTACGTACTTTAAACAAAACAAATTGTAAAAAATTCACTTTGGGAACTTATTCAGAATTTTAAAATGAATTACGAATTTTGTGGATTCGGCGAATTTATTGGGAACTTTTAGAATTCATAAGACGGTTTGGAGATTTCGGGAGTTTTGAATTTTGGAATGTACTAGAAAGTTTGGGAATTTTGAGAATTTATTGCAATTTTTGGACTTTATAAGAAGGTTTGAACATTCAGAGAATTTATTGGGAATTTTGGGAATTTATTGGAATTTTAGAACTTTATTAGAAGGTTTGAAGATTCGGGGAATTTATTGGGAATTTTGGGAATTTACTGCAATTTTAGAACTTTATGAGAAGGTTTGAAGATTCGGGGAATTTATTGGGAATTTTGGGAATTTACTGCAATTTTAGAACTTTATTAGAAGGTTTAGAGATTCGGGGAATTAATTGGGAATTTTGGGAATTTTTCGGAAGTTTGGGAAATTCGGGAATTTATTGGGAATTTTGGGAATTTTTCGTAAGTTGGGAAATTTGGGAATTTATTGGGAATTTTGGGAATTTTTTAGGAAGTTTGGGAAATTCGGGAATTTATTGGAATGTTTGGGAATGTATTGGAAAGTTTGGGTAAGGGAACTTCGGGAATTGTTTGGAAAGTTTGGAAAATTGGGAACTTCTGCAATTATAAAAATGTTTGGGTATTTATTCTCAATTTATTTAAATTTTCGGCATTTAATGGAAAATTTTCACAGAAAATTCCCTACATTTTAGGAAAATGCAGTGGAAGCGAATTTAATTTAATTTATTCCCCGTTCATAAAAATCAAAATTGGGAAGTTTGCCAACCCTATCTGTAGCTATAAATAAATAGGTTATGGTAGAAAAGGTCAGGTTAGAAAAATGAAAATGTAATTCTCCTTTTCGGGCAACGACTATGTTTGTACATAAGACGGGCATAACCACAACCCTGAAATAAATGGAACCCATAAATCTAAATAATTAAGTGATGAAAATAGAGTTAGGATTTCTCTCTTATCCGTTTCGTAATAAGCGTTGATAAGTTGAGTAGCTCAAGAACCTACGTTTGACCTCCCGAGATCCAGTTTCAGTTGAGTGAGCATGCAAAAGATGAGGTCCATTGCACGCAGAATGGAATATCTGAAAAGCACTGGCTTTATGATGTTGAGTAACTTAGGATCATTGACGGAGGAATTAGTTTTGCTTATTTGGGCAAAAAACCGAAGCGAGTCATCAGTCTTGATCTTGCATCTTTCCTCTCCATGGATTACAATCACAATGACAATCACGATACGATGGAGATGCTGTACAGTAATTGTGATGTTGACAGAAGGCCATTAAGGAACCTAAATCTACAACGGTACCGGTACCGGTACCGCTTCAACGTTTATGCTCTTTAAAGGCCATTATTTCTTGATCAAGACTTGTACGCAGTAAATGAATGTTGAGTGCTCTTTCTCAATTATTTTCCACCTGGCGGTTGTCTCCACTAAAAGGGAGGAGAGCATAGTCAAGGCAAGTTATTATGGAAATGCTGGTGCTGGAAATATCTTATCGTGTAAATTGCAACTGTACGACTTTGTGACTCGAAACTCATGCAAGATCTCGATGATGATCAGTAGCGTCCGCAGGGGTAGGCCTTGTGGGCCTAATCGTAAGCCTACAAAGAATTTTTGAAATAGACATTTGAAGATGTGGCTTTTTGAAAATAATAAAAAAAGGTGCAGTTTTTTTAATTTATACAAAAACATGCAGTTTTTTTTTTATCAAAAACAGGTGTAGCTTTTTAAATATACACTACAACCGGTGCAGTTTTTTGAAATTCTAACAAAAACAAGCAGTTTTTCGAAATTTACAGAAACACGGATGCAGTTTTTTTAAATTTACAGAAAAACATGCAGTTTTTTTAAACTGCACAAAACTTGTTGCAGGTTTTTGAAATTCTAACAAAAAGAGGAGCAGTTTTCCAAAATTTACAGAAAAACAGATGCAGTTTTTTTAAAACACAAAAACAGACGCGTTTTTTTTAAATTTACAGAAAAACAGATGTAGTTTTTTTAAATTTCTTAAAAGTTAGTTGAAATTTTTTGAAATTATTAAAAATTAGTTGAAATTTTTGGAAATTATTAAAACAAAAACAGATGAAGTTTTTTGTTTACGCAAAAACAGATGCAGTTTTTTCAAAAGTTGACACAAGATAAGATCTAGTTTTTTCGGCAGACCTACAGGAAAAAGAATCCTGCCTCCGCTACTGCTGCTGATGATATTGTAATGGCTGGAGGTTGAGTGGGAATGGTGGAAGTGGAAGTGGAGGTGGAATAAGTGGAAGTGGTTGCTCGACAGCCTTCGTCTGAATTCTGAATGGCCATATCTGTAGTTTCCCATTGCTTGCGCTTTCACTACCGTCACCGTAACCGTTGAAAGGTGGAGCACTAACCATTTATTTTATTCCCTTGTCCGTAAATATAATGCCACAAAATACAACACAAAACACAAGACAGGCGACAGGACATGACTTGCTCCTGGAGCAATTGTTCCAGTCCTTCATTCCCTCCGATTCCGATGCAATATCAAAGCAAAGTAAAGCAAAGCAAAGCAAAGCAATGTGGTGTGGTCGGTGTTGGTATTTCTGGTAATTTCAACTTTCTTATCTTCTCCCTTCTTGTCCCTTTGTCCTTTCCATTCCTCGCTCCTTTCTTTCAGTTTCATGGAACACATGCAAATTTCCCATTTCCTCAATTCCAGCCAGGCCTCCTCTCGGGGAACAGTTGCCTTTTATATTCACTACCGAGACCAACACCAACACTCCTTCCAGCTCAGTCAGTGCTCCATCAATTTTATTTTATTTACTCCACAAAGTCAGTCCACTTTCCTTCTCCTTCAACCTAAAGCAAAGTATGTAAAATAGAAACAAAGTTGGACTAAATCAAGGGAAAGCTGTGGACGGGAAAGCAACATACACTGTGCTGTATATTCTTGTAGCTTCCCCAAATAAATCACAACTTGAGTCCAGTCCGGTCCAGGTCCAGGGGCGTGCTTGGGTGCCCAAGCACACCAAACACCTTTTTGGATTTATACTTTTTATAGGAAGTAATAAATAAAAAAAATTTTAAATTTTAAAAAAGTGTTATGTTATTGGAAAATGAGATTTTTTTGAAAAGTGTAAATAAAAACATAGGCCTTTCCAAAAAATGTTACTTGGAAAAATGGAACTTTTTCAACAAGTATAAATTAAAAAAAATGGATCTTTTCGAAAAGCGCAAATTAAAAACAAATAAGACTTTAGAAAAGTGCAAATTAAAAAAAATGAGACCTTTTCAAAAAGTATAAATTAAAAAATGGAACTTTTTCAAAAAGTATAAATTAAAAAAATTGAATCTTTTCGAAAAGCGCAAATTAAAAAAATATGACTTTTTCGAAAAGTGCAAATTAAAAAAAAATGAGACCTTTTCGAAAAGTGTAAATAAAAAAAATGAGACGTTTTCGAAAAGTGCAAATTAAAAAAGTGGACCTTTTTAAAAAGTATAAATCAAAATAAGTAGACTTTTTCAAAAAGCATAAATTAAAAAAATTGGACCTTTTCAAAACCCGGAAAATCGGGCCTTCCAAAAAGTGTAATTTCAAAAAATTACGCCTTTTCAAAAATTAAATTAAAAAAACTGCTCCCTTTACAAAAATTACAAATTAAAAAAATCCCACCTTTTCAAAAAGTGTCAATTCTAAAAATTAAACTTTTTCAAAAAACTTTAACCAGAAAAATTAAACTTGCAAAAGTATAAATTTTCAAACATTCATTTACCCATTACCCTAAATTGAGTCCCGCCTAAGCTACGCTCCTGGCCCAGTCGCAATTGTATTGCAAGTGGAAATACATGGCAAGGGAATGCTTCTATACATGGAAAGGAGTAGCCATGCCATATCTGTACTCTGTACCTGTAAAACAGAGCGGTTCGGTTTGGTCCCGGTCCCTGAGAGAGAAAGAAAGAAGGACTATAAATATAAATTTAATAACGCCGTAGTTGATTTGACCCGAGTCATGTTGTAGTGTAGTCCATGGTGGAGGTAGATAGGGATAGTGCACGCATTGGAAATTAAAGCTGGAATAATCCCCGTATCACGATTCCACTTGTACTCCACACAGCCCTGGCTTGGCTTTGGCTTTGGCTTTATGCTCCGTTTTATTACAACTTCTGTTCGCTTGTTTGAGTTGCAAATTAAAATCCATACAGTGCTCCTTTTCAGTCACGAGTCATTATATATAGCCATGGATGAATGCAGGCGGTACCGGTACCACTGCCACTGCCAACACCAACACCAAGTACAACAAAAAACACACGAGTCGAGCTTTGCATGTATAGGCCGTAAGGGAGTCCGAAACCGAATCCGAAACCGAAACCGATGCCAGTCATGTTGACTTTTTTCAGCTCCACAGTCAGTGTCAGTCAGCGAGTGAGGCAGTGTACTGAGGAGTTGTCGCTTGTAGATAGAAGCTCTTGCAGCTGATATTTAGACACATGGAAGTACAATCCAGCGGTGACTTTAGCGAAGAATTGACTTTGGCTTTGTAGGTACTGATCCACTCTTTGATTGCAAAGTATAATAAAGTAATAATAATACTATGGGAAAGCAAACCGGATTTACAAGCCTGGGCAAATCTAAACAAAAGTGAAAAGGTCATTGTGTATAAATACATGGAGGTGAGTGGGTAATAGCCAGACAAGAGAGAACTATTCAAGTATTATCAGTCTATTTAAGCACGGGTGGGTACACCTGCAGAAATTTATTTACGAATAAATCGGTAAACGAAACGAAAATTGTCGCAAAATCCGTAAAATTTGAAAGATTTATTCCGTAAAAACCTGACTGATTTTATCCAGTAGCGCCCGCATGATTGTTTTTTGTATAGGCCTGGAAAAATTTGGCCTTATTAAGTGTCAAATTTTACAAAAAATGCATCTTATCTGGTGTCAGTTATAAAACAATGGCGCGCTTTATTCCGTGTCAATTTTTAAAAAATAAATTTTTCGTGTAAATTTAAAAAAAACTGTGTTTATTTCGTGTAAAAAAGAAACGCATCTCGTTTTTGCATAAATTATAAAAAAAATTGCATTGGTTCTTGTATAAAAAAAATTCAACCGTTTTTTGAGTTTTTAAAAAACTGCATGTGATTTTTGAGTATAATTTTTAAAAAACTGCATCTGTTGTTGAGTACATTTAAAAAACTGTTGTTTCTTAAAATTTTGAAAAAACTGCGTTTCTTTCGTGTAATCTTAAAAAATGGGCCATTTTCATGCTAATTTAAAAAACTGTGTCGTTTTCGTTTTATTTAAAAAAATGCGACTCTTGCATGAAAATCTCAAATTGTGCAGGGTATTATTAAAAAACCTTGGTAGGCCTAGGCTTGCGGGGCCTACGCCTAATAAACTGGAAACCTGAAGAGCTTTTAAATAGCGTTGAAATAGGAGAAAGTTAAAGCTATAACTACATAACAGTAAAACCCAGGCTAATTTTCCAGGCGTGTACATTTACATTTAATTCCCTATCTTCCCATCTCGAACAATTTAATATAATATGCAGAAGCGCCTAGAAAGAAGTACAGCGTAATAGCAATACCCACAGAGAAAAAAATAAAAAAAGTATAAAATGTGTACATTGGAAACTAAAAGTACGCAGAAAGGGAAAAAATCTGCAATGCAATGGAAAAGGAAATGGTGTGGGAATGGGAAGTCGAACTAGACGGAAAGAATAAGCCATGGCAAGGTCCGTGAGAGGGAATCGGAACTCGAGTCTTATTAAAAAATAATCGTGGCGAAAATAAAAACAATATTTAGCAGGAACTTTGCTCTGCAGGGTATGAGAGGAAAAAAGTGAGTGAGACTGGAGAGATAGAAATAAACGTATGTAGGTAAAAAGTGAGGAAAAAGTCAGAGCCAGAGCAAGAGTGAGACTGACAGTGACTAGTGCTGGATTTCCCGGTACCGGTACCGGTCCCGGTCCTGATCCAGAAAAACATCCACAACCAGAACCATGCCCGGAGAGTAAAGGCAATCACAATCAGAATCGTAATCGCAATCGCAATCGCAATCGTAATCGTAATCGTGTTTAGTATTCAACGGACAAGCCTTCAAAGTCTCTTCCAGAGAATTTGGAATCCTTTCCAGTTTCACTTTTCCACTTCCAGTCCAGAGTCCAGCAGTCCATAACTTGTGTTTCACTTCCACGTCAGGCCAGGCCAGGCCAAGCCAGGTGTTGGTTCTTGGTGTTTTCCTCAGCTAGTTATTTCTTCTTCTTTTACACACACGACCGTCGTTTTTTTTTTTGCCGGTCGCAAATTCACTTGCAGAGGCGTACCTGGGTCTGAATTTCGGGTGCGTGATGTGTAATGTTAAAACGCATTTTTTACAATTAACACTTTTTCAAAACTCTCAACAAGACAATTTAACATTTTTTTGAAAAGTTGTATTTCTGGCAAGGGACGTTTTTTTGAAAAGGTCTATTGTTTGTAATGAATGGGTTTTAAAAATGTCTAATTTTTCCAATTAACACTTTTTCAAAAGGGCGTATTTTTTCAACTAACACTTTTTTCAAAAGGCCTATTAATGACAAGGAAGGATAGCTTTCTTGAAAAGAACTTTTTTTCCAATTTACGATTTTCGAAATCGTTCAATTTTTTCAATTTAAACTTTTCCAAAATTTTCCAATTTTCCCAGTTTATACTTTTTAAAAAATTCCAATTATAATAATTTAGACTTTTCGAAATTGTCCGATTTTTCCAATTTAGACTTTTTAAAAAGTTCCAATTTTACTAATAAACACTTTCTGAAAATGTTTAATTTTTCAATCATTTCGGGCTGTGTACTTCAGCACCCAAGCACCTAATAACGCAGGTACGCCACTGTTCACTTGCAGTTTGGAGAGGTGTTGTGGATCTTTGAAAAGATCTGATGTGGATTTCAATTTGGATCATTTAATAATTCAAGAGTTGTGTTAGCCCAGTTCCAGTTCCAGATCTAGCTCCAGTACCAGTTCCAGTTCCAGCATCTGCTGTCGTTTGGCTTGGCTTGAGAGCACTTTTAGAAATGAAAAGGAGAATTTAATCAATCATTTGGGTGCAGGAGTGCATGTACGCATATTTATATAAAGTATCCATAATGTATAGGTATATTATTTGTTTAAAGTTGTACCGTAGCTGGAAATGGACTGTTGGTGTTTCGTTTTCGCATTTAATTCCCACGGTAGAAATAGGAATACAGAATTTTTGAAACAAGACAGGCCCATGCGAGGAGATGGGATGCTCCCATTCAGTCAGTTTCAGAGAGACGGACGTCAAAAGACCGAACTGCATTAGGAATTATTTTACACAGGAAGAGGTAGTGTTAGTGTAAAAGTTCAAGAGAAGCCGGGAAGAGAGACAGGACAGAGGCAGGAAAGCTAAAAGGGGGAAATCGAAAAGAATATTTTTTTTTTGCTGTAACAGTTGTATGGTGTCCAACTTTATTTGGTTTGGATTTAAAATAATAAATAAAAGATAAGGCGTTGGCGTAGAACATTCCACTGAATTTTTACTCCGAGGGATACAGGAAAGGCACTGATGGTGGTTTTAGTGGGAAGAAATACTCCGGACTATTTCACTCAACTGAAACTCTACCTTTTAAATTTATTTTAAAAAAAACTGCACCATTTTTTATGCAAATTTAAAAAACTACCTTATTAATGTTTTTTTAAAAACTGTACCTTTGTTAATGTAATTTTGTAAAAAAAAAACGGCACCTTTTTAATGCACATGTAGAAAACTGCGTCGTTTTAGCGCATCTTATTTGAAGGTAGGTAGTGTATTTTTAAAAATCCTTTGTAGGCCTAGGGCTACAAGAACAAGACCTACCAACTAAGTACTATTATGTGACAAATAGTAATTTTGCGATGCGTTTTCAAAAATGTTGTTTTTAAAATAATTAAAGGATGTTAAAAATGATTGTATTTTAATCGTCTTTTTTTCTTACTTCCAGTGTGAAATCCGGAACGGATGGAAAACACCTCTCTGATATTGCAGAATATTTGTACAAGTGACAACAAAATCGTTCAATAATTATAACGGAAGCGGGAAGAAAAACATTACAAGTTACAAAAGCAGCTCCGAGTAATTACCCCAGGCAAAAGCAACGTTGATAAAATGAAGGAATAAGTACTAAAATATTAGCCTTTGCCTTGCCAAAGTGATGTTATTAAAAAAAGTTCGATTAAAAAGCTAATGATGATCAAAGACGAAGAAGAGGGAGATCAGTTTCATTATCAATCTCACTCTTACTCCTCGTTTGACCAAAGTGAAATAAGTTTGAAAGACGAACTCAAATTACAAATCCTTTTCAAGTATTATCATCACTCTCACCATTACCATTACCATGGCCATGGGGAAGAGCAAAGGGGGGCGGGGGATGGTGGCGGTCACAGTGACAATGGTCCTCTTTTTTATGTGGGCCCTCTGGGTCTCCGTCAGTCATCAGGGTCATCATCGAAACCGCGGCGATGACCCAGGATTCATCGAGACAGAGGAGCACGTGGGAAGATTCATCGAGACTGGAAGCAATCCGAGTGTAAAGAAACGAAAGAAACCGGGAACCGTTTATGACTTGAACAAAAACTCGCACAATTTCCAAATCGAAGGATTCCGTTACCACAGCTACAGTCCTTTGAGAGACAAGAAGCTTAAGGCTGAGAGTGTGTGGGTGCTTTCGACAAAGGACGGGGAGTCCAAGAGGGCGACCATCAGAATCAGCGGTTTGCAAAGACTTTTCAAGAAATCCAGGAGGAAAACGAATCGGAATCAGCTGTTGAAAGATGTGATTGTGGTGATCAAGTACCATCTGCACTGGAGTGGGATGACGGTGACTGTGACAGGGACCGATATCCAGGTCAAGGAACAAATCGAAGAGACTTTGCCGATCCATGACGAGGAACATTATTGCACCGTCGTCGTTTATATGGGTCAAGTCAATCAGGTAATTGGACAACTTAAATACCGGATATTGATCCCTTTATTTAATGAATTGCTCCTTCGCTAGTCGAAACTAATAATTAATTACAAATATTTGTAGTCTTGATAAAGCATTACTTATTGAAAATTTTATACATGTTCGAAAAACGTATTTTAGTAGCAAAACAAACGCTTCTTAAAACTATTAATGTAGAAAATGACTCATTTAAAAAATGTATAAAGTATAGGAAAACGACTTAAAAAATCTACGTGTGCAGTAAAATGGTTGTTTTGAAAACCATATTAAAGAAAACCGACTTCAAAAATCCGTGTGTAGTAAAATGGTTATTTGAAAATACGTAGCTTAGAAGGAAAACGAACCCTTTAAAAACCTCTTTATGGAGAAAATGGCTCCTACGTTCTAAGTTATTATAACAGTTTCCTTATCTATTTCAAAATTAAAAATTATTTAGTTAAAGATGACTGGATGACTAATACATTTTTACATTCACATAATCACTAGCTTAACGCGCTTAAAGATTATTTATAGAAATTTCGTTTCACTTTATGAATCCTTTAATTTAATGAATAATTGAGTAATTATTGTTATTTCATTGATTGGCAGATACTACTGGAAGCCAACGCAGAGAAAAGATCCCACTTGATAATCGACGAGCTTAAAGTAATAGTGGGAAGTGAACTGTACGACGACGTCGAGGAAGTTACTTGTCACTGATTAATTCACTTTTCTTCTTCCCAACCAAACCTGTCTGACCCTGTTTGACCTCTGACCAGTGACGGCACCTTGAAGAAAATCGTGTTTTCCCAGCTACAAACCACAAGAACTACAAACTACTGATTAAAGCTATTATTAGAATGCAAATCAAAATCAGATTACAACATTAAAATATAGTTTTGTGCTTTCGTAATATCGTAATAATGCTGATGCGAATCGTAAAGTCGTGCCATGCCGCAATTAGTTTTTGATCGATCGTGCGATTAAAATCAAATGAGGAAACTGCGGTAAAACTCAAAGTGACAGTTTTATTTCCTGCAGTGCATTCGCAGTGTTTCCAAATTTCCGTGGAATTAGTAGCGTCGGCAGGTATAGGCCTACAAATGAGTTAACACTTTATAAGGAACAGTTTTTTTAAATTTTCGGAAAAATAGAACAGTTCTTTAAATTTTCGGAAAAAAGGTGCAGTTTTTTTTTAAAGTTTTTGGTAAAATAGGTGCAGCTTTTTTAAATTTTAGGAAAAGCAGGTAAAGTTTTTTATATCTGCGCAAAAACAGATGTAGTTTTTTAAAATTTACACTAAATAAGTTCAGTTTTTTTACATTTTCGGAAACGCAGGTGCAGTTTTTTAAAATTTAGCGGAGAAGCAGATGTTGTTTTTTAACAATTATGCTAAGTAAGATCCAATGTTTTCAGCAGGCCTATCCAAAAAAAATCTTACCGACGCTACTGCCTGGGATGATTGCAAGTGTGTGCTCGAAATCGAAATCAGAAATCCATGGCATGTCAAGACTCCGCATGAGCTACATAATAAAAACAAATCGAAATGAAACTAGAAGTGTCTTCCTTCTCTACACAACTGCCTTTAAAAAACGAGTTTGGTTAATTGCTTTGTGAAATCATATCTTGAAGCCATCAGCCCGACTGATGAGAGAAGTAATTAATTCAAATTCTAATCAATTAATTCAAAAAGCAATATATCAACGTAGAAGAATCCGAGAATTGCGAAATTGAATCCCTGATGCCTGATGCCAAAATAACATTAACAGCTAGTAGAAAATAAATATCAACAAATGACAATTTGTAAACAATAAGCCTATTTTTTATTATCAAGTAAAGATTGTACAGATTGGGACATGAATTTAAATAGTACTAGTTGTAAAATAATTAAGTAATGCTGACTGTAAACGTTGTTAATTATCACAGCATTTATTCATGCATAATAGTGACTTCAAAGTATTTCTTTTATGTAGTAAGGTGCCTAGTATTATTATTATTAGTAAATAGAATATTCATTTTATTGACATTTGACTTGGCTTGGCTTGGCGTTGTAATTAAAACTAATTGGAAGATTTTCAGTTGAACCATGAAAGAAAAAAGCCGAAGTCAAGCCAGTGCTATTTACAATGACCTACTGTGATATGTAATCTTGATTAATGAAATGGTCAAATATTTATTCAAATAAATTGTACAGTTGCAACTACAATTACTCTAATCATTATTATTATTATGAAATCAAAATCAATTCAAGTTCAATTTAACTTTAAGTTTCATGTGCTTTTCATTCGCTTGTTAATTTTTAACTTTGTTTTTAGACTTAGACCCTTAGTCACATCTCTCTGATTTATTGCTACCGGACTGATAACTGCGTTGAGGATGTTTCTTTGGTTGTTCTAGTGCTGGATTAGTCTCGGGGCCCTAATTTAATTAGTACTAATTTACAGTTGCTCATTCCAAGCTTCATTTCACGAGTGGGCATTCTTTTGTTTGTCTTTAGAGACTGTATAATGTTGAAAGTTGGCCTTGCTAACTGTGACGATGTTTACATTTCCTACTGAAGCAAAAACAAATATATTTAGGCATTATCATAGTTTCTAGTACATTCAGATTTTATTACAAATAATAAATTTTAAAAAGTGCATACAGTTAGCGATTATTTTAAAGGAAAAACACAAATGGTAATTACAGTTACATTTTGAGTCACTGCAATATTTAATTGTACTTTATAATTTATAACTATGGGTGTAAAAAACACAATTTTGAATTTTCAAACTAATCAAATAGCACAATTTGAATCTTATAGAAAGAGTAACTTCATATCGTCGATGAAGAGTCTAGATGAGCTAAACGGGGATAACTGGGTGCCTCTAAAAACCAAATTACATAAATCCAAAACGAATTCAAAAGTAAACTGACCCGAATTAATTAGAATAAATGTTGAAACGTTTCAAATTTTCTTAACGATTTTTGAACGCTTCATAATTTTCTATTTTAGAAATTTTGAAACGTTTTAATATTTCTTATTTCAGCCATTTTTGAACGTTTCTGAATTTCCTGTTTTAGAAATGACACATTTCCAAATGTTATTTATATGTTAACAATTTTGAAATGGTTCAAGATTTATTCTGAAGCCTTCTTACTTTCTTATTCTAAGTTCTTATCGCATCTAATCAATTTTATCTTATTCTAATTCTTAGGCCATTTTGCTATGAAATGTGTATGTAATAGCACAATTTAAATCCTCGAGATATAGCAAGGATGAGCGAAATCCTAGTTAGTTGAACTAACGAAAATTGGCAGCGGCGCACCACCAAATTTAGTTAGTTGAACGCTGCCGATAACGACGTTATTCTAACT
>JAAXYX010002774.1:0-16346 GCA_036851915.1 Ptenothrix huangshanensis | reverse complement strand
AAGATATTTGGTGCTCGTTATTCGTGAGTAGATGTTGGCTCATGAACCGTTGCTTGAATACTTTGAAGGTAGTTATAGTTACTGTGGATACAGATATAGGGACCAGAGCCACTGCCATTGCCGTTGTAGGGATACGGAAGCGTGGCAGTGGCAGTGGCAGTGGCAGTGGCAGTGGAGATTGTTGTATAGCTAGTAGCGCACTCCACTTGAATATTGAAGTATGGGATACAAAGTGTGGAATATGGGAATGGGAATGGGAACGGTATTGCTGGGGAATTGGAAACTAACAACTGGTGACAGTTGTAACAAAGAAAAAAATGCTTTAGCCGGAGATTTGTGACGTTGGTGTGAGTATAATTTATGTATCTCACCGCCTTCAAGTAATGTCTACTTTGTGTGAGTAAATGGGTGTTCACATGTGGGCGTTATATTATGTGGAAGGAGGAAGGCTGACGAAGACAAGATTTACGACATATTATTTGATAAGGTTTGAAAATCAAGGAAAGGTTCTCACCACGCGGTGGTGGAGTCAGATGAGCATTGATACGTTCATGAGATCGACTTCTTGAGATTCGGTTCGAGGTAGAGTGCATCCTACCATTCGACGGTGAGATCGGTTTGGGTGAGTTAGAACGGTGATGATGATGATTTTGCACTGAGCGACCCCGATGAATCCTCAGTGTCAGTCTTTGCTCTTCGAAACGGGTTCCGAGGAGTTTGGAACCCTTTGTGGTACGAAATCCTTGATTGATAGCTCGAGTAGTTTCTACAGCTGCTCGGTAAATCCTCCAGTAGAAGAACAGCATGACGAACATGGGAAGGAAGAAGGAACCGATAGCTGAGTAAACCACATATCCCTACCGAATACAAAACACAAGATTGTCATTTCGAAATAATGCCATGTCATTCAAATAATACCTTCTAATATTTCCTTCCAAGTATCCAACCATCCCAGCTTTGCCCACTTTATCAGCAGCTCTACTCGCATCACCCACAAATACATAGGCATTATGGAGGATCTGAGGACAAGGAAAGGTCTCTCTCTCTCTCTCTGTCACAAATTCTGGACTGGTCAGAGGAATAAATGGACGAAACTATTGTACTGTCCTTAAATTTTACGTCCGTTTCTACTTTTTACTTCCGTATCATCTTGACTATGTACTCACGTTCCTCGTTAAAGGTTGTCGGTCGCTACTATCAGCGGAACCAGAGCACTTTCGCTCAAGGCGCATTGTGTCGTCTCGGCTTGTGCTTTGGCTGTGTGGAGAAAGAGACTGGAAGATTATGAGAGAAGGTCGTGCTGGTCCTCGTATCGAGGATTTTGACTTGACTTGAGGGAGCGGGAAAGAAGGAGAGGGTGTGGAAGGAAGGAAGTCGTAAAGAAAACAAAGAATGTCAAATTACCTTGTCATTCGTAAGCTCGCAAGTCAGTGTACATTTATCAACAAAGTAGAGATTTTCAGATGCTGAAAAGGTTTCAGAGTTGGGATGTCCACCTGCAGTCAGTGCAATGGATGAGTTAGGCAGGAGTTGACGCACAAACGTTCGCTTACGATCATTCCATCCTACTAATGGAGGGAAGCAGATCAAGAAGCTGAGGACCCAAACGGCTCCAATTAGAATCTTGGCCTTCTTTGAAGACATAATACTGGGGTACGTCACAGGCCGAGTGACGGCCACATAACGGTCTAGACTTATTGCACATAAATTAAGTATCGAGGCAGTACACATCCAAACGTCCACAGCTAACCACATCGAGCACCATAATTCACCGAAAATCCAAATTTCAAAAATCTCCCATGTAGCTGAGAAGGGAAGGACAGCAATCCCCACCATTAAGTCCGCCACAGCCAGTGAAACAATAAATAGATTTGTGACTGTTCTCAATTTTGTACTGATGAACACGGCTAGAATGACTAGACAATTTCCCACAATCACAACAATATTTATGAATGCTAGAATGAGCAAAGAGGCTAATACTTTTGCATCTTTCCAGTTCAATAAATCGAGGATCTCATCACAGGACACATTCAAGTTTTGTAGTTCTTCCAGTTGATTCTTCATTATTCACTCGGTCTTCCAACAAGATCCTTTTTTCTCTGCTCTCCTATCTTTGCTTTGACTCTTGTAGTATCTTAACTTAACTGGTCCTTTTTTCCTCCTCGTTCCTCTCCGTCCTTCTCACTTCTCTCTTTCCAGGGCCCAAGCACTACAAAAATTCCTCTCGTTTTTTTCCAACTTGACTTTTCTCCAAATTCATTCGATTATTCTTGATTTATTTATCCGCCTAAACTCCACGACTCAGTCGACGCAGACTGTTCGTCTTGCTTTGTACAATTTTCCTGCATGTCTTTAGCTTCAGCTTGTACCCTGCCTTCCTCCTCGATCAATTCCTTTCTAAGAGGACGATGATGGTTGATGGTTTTCTGCACTTTCCCTTCCTCTCGGTTTTGATTTTCTTGTAATCCGATGGAAATTAAATGCAATTCCAAGTACTATACGATGCACGCTGGCCCTGTTCTGAATTATTCAAGGCATTAAAATAAAACAATCCATTATTACTCTGTCACTGAAAATGTCCCCTTTTGGCATGTCCTTGGACAAATTCCCAATGAAATCGAGTAATTTAATCTCAACGTGTAATTTCAAGTACATGTCTTCCCTTCTTCCACTACATTCATCTCCGTATGAATAATTATTGTGTCATTTCAATTTCATTTGTTGATTGCTCATTTGTCCACACTACATAGTATGAGTTTCGCTGGCTTCTCTTCCAATTCGATTTTCTTATTTTCTCTCTGGGAAAGTTTCACTCAACAAGATTTCTTCGTCCGTATGCTCACATGGAAGAATGAAACAAGACAGCAATCACAAGGCCAGCATTCAGCACAAGTCTCATCTGTAAGTTCAAAAGCAAATATAAATATTTATTACTCTTCCATGCTGCCTTTTCTGGAAAGCAATCCTTCATTCTTATTGGATATAACAACATTTGATTAATACCATCTTTGTTTTTACCCATACCCATACCCATATACGTACGTATATCAGTTCTTTCATAGTTACAACATTTAACCAATTAATTACTTCTGAAATGATGAATCTGGCACTGTCATGCTCAAGAATAATTACATGGAATTCTGTCACAATTATAAAATTCGAATAATCCCACACTTTCAGCGATTCTCATTCATTATTGTCTAGAGCAATTAAGTTTTATCCGAAATAGGATTATTTTGAAAAAGTTCCCACGTATGAATTTAGTAGCGGGAGAGGATGCGAGGTTCCAATCAAAATTCTATAATTATGCATATATTCCTCCTACGAGCCCTACTTCGTCACTGAATCATTAATCATTTTGGTTTATGTAGGTAGGTACTGAGCGAGAATCGAAGACAAAAGAGCTATTGAGAATGCATGTACTAGTAATCAGTAAGAAAGACATTAATGCAGTATCCAGACTTAATTATTTAGAATCATACAACATGCTGTATTATATTATATTATATTATATTAAATTATATTATATATATATACTCCAGATATAGAATATAAAGAGAGACAATGCATCCTCTGAAATAGGGTGAAGATAATCAGATACCACGAGCGAGCGAATCTTGTACAGTCAAGTCTTGAAAGTCTGTGCTCTGCGTTCTGTTTATTATCATCATTTCTGGAGTCTCTCTGTGGTGCTGTATGCGTGCGTGAGTCGATGAGATTTCGATGGATGACTTTGAGCAGAGGAATGACAAGTCTCGACTAAAACAGCATGCATGAGTGTTAATGCACAAAGGAAGAGGTTTGCTCCTGATAATTCGAGGAGAAAGTAAGTCGCAGTGAGGCATTGAGGGAAGAGCATTAGGGCTTGAGGCTTTCCTTCCAACAGATATCCTCCTTAAATGGAACAAGTACAAGTTATTTTGGTGGGTAGATGGAAGATTTCAGCCGAGTGAGTTCAGAGGCAAGAGTGAGGCAAGAGGGGTGACTGTCCATGAAATAGTCAAGTCATCAAAAGCGAAGAAAATTAAAGAAGCACTCATGCCTTTTAACGGAATGCTGAATGTAGCCAAAGTTGCATCCTTTTTGTTCATTATTCACAATCAATAGGGAAATGAATGCAGGTAGGAGACATCTCCTCGTCCTAGTCCTAATAGATGTGGTCATTAGGATGAACGCATATCATTCGAATCAGCATCAGCATCAGCAACAGCATCAGCATCAGCATCATCCAACACAAGTTTCCCTCCGTCCCTGCCGAAACGCTTTCTCTTCACCGTTCCCTCTGTGTACAGTAACCCTTTCCATGGAAAAGGAAGAAGCAAGATGGTGGCATTTCATTTGTTCCTCCTGCTTTTGTTTCTCACTTTGAACACGATCGTATTACTCATATCGTATCATGTATCCGTACACTATCAGTAGTAGTAGTAGTAGTAGTGACGTACTCAAACCATACGGTATCTTTGTGATTACTACGTTTTTTTTTCCTTTTTGATTTTTTTAGTTTCCTATACACATACATGAGCGCATTCCATGCCAAGCTTCCCAATCCCAACGGAGTTGCCATTTATACACATAGGTATGTTTATGTATGTACAGATAATTATGTACAACTACTGAATGTAGTGGATGAGCTCAGGCCAAGATCTTAAGCATAGTGCCCTGAGAAAAAAATCAAGGATAAGTACCTACAACCTCTAAATCAATGACCAGAAGCACTACCAGCTTCATCATTAGCTCAAAATATGACTGGAATTTTTGTCAGGGTACGTCTACCTTTGATCACCGATTTCATACCTACGTCATTCAGATAGATGTTGAAGATATCGACAAGTGGAAACTTTTGTTATCCTCGGTTGATGCACTGATATACTTGGACCGCCATCGCCATCGCCATCGCCATCCACCAGATTATATTTCCACTCGTTCACAACGACGATCAAGTCAAGCCGTCATTCCGTCGCTCACTCTCTCACACTCACCCAATCTCTCTTTCCCGTCCTCCTTATTGCCGTCCATCACTAAGGCAGCTTTATGCATTGCGATGAGGGGAAAGCAGATAAAATTCTTGTCATGTACTCCTATCGTGTATTTAAGAAGCTCGATGGTGTACTTTACTGTATCGTTTCACTAGTAATTCTCCCTCTTTACCAACTCCAGTCAACGCCATGCCACGCCATGCCACGAGACCGACAGCGTTTCAGCCCAACCTTAGACTTATCAACACCGAGCTCTAATACCATAGGACCAGAATCAAGATGTGCACTTGTATTTATTACTCCGCATATAATTCATACCTGTCGGTATACCTAGGTACGTAGGCATTTTTATATACCTATATACATATACATATATATGTATTTGCTATGTGCACAAGGACTACTACGTATGTGAAAAAGTGACCACGTATCTACCCTGAATGCTTGTATCTGACGAGAAAAAACTTGGAAATTATCGTTAATACTCATCGTTGGTCAAGTCAAGATCATACCATTCCATGCCTTGCTTGCCATAGACCCTACTCCTCGTAAGTATATCCGTACTCCTTCCTGCTCAGTCCTCCTCAGACCTGCTCAGTAAGTGTTCCTGCCCAGCACTCCATCAGAATTGGAACACTTGAAACACACACAGGAACTATAGGTACATAACCATCTCCTTCCTCCTCTCTCTCTCTCTCCCTCTCTGTCTGTCTATCGCTTTCTCTAGCTATGTATACATATGTAGTTTTGTCCAGGATGAAACAACTAGGGACAATTTTAATGCTTGTGCTTAACATCAATAAAATACATACATAAGGACAGCCGACTATCATCCGAATCTACGTGCACCTCATTCACAATATGACAATGCACATCCGCCGTGACCTCCTACACTCCCCCCTTTATGTACTTGCTAACGAAAGCGAATCTCCAGCTCATGTCATGTCTTTGTAGCAAATCTGCATAACTTGCATTTCCGTAGCTCCTTCCTGCTCGCACTAACTATAAGCACTAAAGATGGCTTTGGTCTTTCGTGTGTATATGTACGCAGGGGAGCTTAGAAGGGTTCACTTTATCAATTTGTCTCTAATGCAAATGAAGTGACGTCCATGATTCCTCAGAATGTACTCAAGAACAAGTACTCATTCATTCACATAGGTATAGGTATAGGTACATTTATTCCAACTCCAACTTGATCATCTATCAAGTCCGGAGACCGGGAGAGCCGAGCATCGTCATCGTCATCGTCATCGTCATCGTCATCGGCATCGGCATCGGCTGGAAGTGGATAGTCGAAATGGCGAATGATAGAAGTAGAAGTATCTGTAGAAGCGAAGAGCATATGATGAGAGAGCTACTGAGGACATTGATAAAGTCGACGAGTGTATTTGATGGCACTATGATCTTGTGTAATTTGATCAATAACACTTGAAGCTAAACAAATAATTTCCATTGCAAACTCTATTACGGAAAGATAATAGACAGTCAAGTTCTAGTGACATCTCAAACGACACGTCGACGTCCCACGCACCCACGAGTCCATCCAATGATCCTAATAATTTACTTCTTGCATGGCATGGAGCGAGTCTCATTCATTCCCTGTGGGATGAAAGGAATTTAATTAGCCCCTTTCGTAACGTTGTTAATCGCCTAAAAGTTGCTACTCACTTAATGTGAGTAGGTAGGTAGTTCTCAGGATAACCTTAGGGGTTGTCCTCTTCCAGGAGCACTCGTCCTTTCCAGCCGTCCTCCAGCAACACGAAAGAGGAACGGACTTTACTTCTCTCGCTAAAATTACTCTTATTACTCAATCCTCGTGGACTCTATGTATGTACCTACATGTGCATGTGTAGTAGGGACTTTGGTCCATAGGTAGGTAGCTACATGTACCCAAAGGAAAATATGAAATGCGACGGAAGCATCTCTCAGGTCTCTCCACCTTACAACATTTTCCCTACTGTATTGACGATGACGATGACGATGCACATGACCATTTCGGAGATAGCTTTAACTTGCACAACATCAACATCAACATCAGCATCAGCAATCGTGAGACAAAGCATAATTTCGAATTATGTGTCGGTATTTAGTCTATTAATTGTAAACCAAGGCTTCGTAAAGAGACATTTACTTCGCTTTGTCGGTTTCATTATACGGACTCGAACGTCCTTTGCTCCTCATTAATTTTCTTTTGATTCCCCTTCATCCGAGCTCAACCATAGAATCGAATCGCATCGTATCGCATCGCATCGCATCGCATCGGTACTGGAGAGTAGGAGAGAGAAGACAACTTGGTTTTGGTTTTTGGTATCGACTCATCGAGTAGATTTTCCACGCAAATGACCTGTTAGCTTGCGGGTGAGCGTTTTACAATCGAAAAGTCAATGAGTCCCCAGATGGTGCTTTCAACTGAGACACATGGACTATGAAAAACTATAAACTACATTACAGTGCCCACTACCCCACAACTTAAATATGTTCAGAGCGGTATAAAATCAGACGCGAGAGTGTCTCTTCGTCTCATGAGTCGGAATCGGAATTGAGTCACGAGCTAATTAAATGCACTCCATGTCTTTTTTACACATTCCTCTGTAGCTACTTGGCTACTTCCTTTCCTTAATCCACGATCCACATTTAAACCCCTAATCGTAAGTTGACCCAGTATGTAGTAGGAACGAGGAATCACGAACGAGTAAGTAATTTATGAATTTACTTGAAGACATTAAGCAATAATAATAATTTGCCAGGAATCTGAAACATCCACCGCAAATGGGGTGGGCACATGGCATGGTTTCGTGCGTAAAGAATGAATTGGTCGCATTGAAGAAAGCAACTGATTAAAGTTGATTTATTTGTCTCACCGAAATAATGTTAAACTTCCAAATGCGCGGGAGCACGAGGAAAGTACTCAAGTGTATCCCACGGACTAAACGTTGATGACCAAATTTTGTGAAGGGTACAGGGTTGATACAAGGAAATAAGGCCTAACGTAACGTATACATTATGGATGTTCCTCATATAGGTATGTGTGTATTAGTAGCTGGAATTAAATCAAACTGTGGGTGTACTGGCTCTGACTCTGGCTCTGGCTCTGGCTCTGGCTCTGGCTCTGGCTCTGGCTCTTGTGTCAGACCACTCAGACCACGAAACAGACAAAGTCGAAATGAATGAATGAATAAAGGAACGTTCATCATTGTCAAGAGTGGGAGGAGTGGGAGGCATGGCTGTGGAAAGGAGAGTGGGAATATCGTTTGGAATTTGGATGAGCGTGAGATTATTATCAGTTTAGGAAAAATGACAAGCAAGTGGATGAAGAAAATTAACATAATTGCAACGTCGCTTAGACAAAATAAATAAACAAGGGTGAGAACATGTCGGACGCTAATGACATATTTTCATTTCCAACAACGGTTAATTTAGATTTCCACATTTTTTTTTAATACGCTCACATGAAGGATTCGAGTCAGGTCAGTTTACATTCACGTCTTCCACCACAACCACACCATAGCATAGCATAGCATAGCATAGCAGAGCAATGTCAACGAGACAAGGAGCAGTGAAGCATTGGAAATGAGCCCTTCGCTTGCTCTCACGAATCATGGTGAGCAACTCGCTATTTTAATAAGAGTAGACCAACGTAGGACTCGATGACTCACAACCACAACACAGCCATACGACAACGTCATGCACGGAAGCAAATGCTAATTGAAAGTACATACGTACACAAGTTGTAAAGTGTAGGATTTTTGTTGCTGAATCAAGGAAAGCACAAAGATGAAATCATAATTTATTCTCTTGAAACGTTCACAAGCATAACTTAATAAGTTAGGAGGAGATGAGATTGTCATATTCTCCAGGGCCAAGTGTATAGCATGGACCACCAACACCAACATCCCATCTTCACACTCTTGACTCAATTCTGCAGTAGTTTGATAAACTCTATAAAAGTTAGCTTTAGGTTGGGAACACGAGGGATATTTGTCTGCATTGGAACTGCATTCTCCGGACATTGAGTCTGGCTGGTGGCTGGTGGCTGCTGTGGGTGTAACTCGAGTGTGAAGTGGGTCGCCGGTCGGAGTGGTAGGACTTAAGTGAATTCAATTTTTGTTTTAATTTTGACATGTCTATAAATTGTGCATGTTCTAGTTTTGGAGTGTAAAAACCATGTAATTAGTAAGAAGTTGATGCGTGGTGAGGCGAGGAAGAATGGAAATGAAAAATGCCAAGTGTGATCGGGTGTTGTACTCCAGTTGGATGTTGAAGGTTGGCCGTTGTGGGACGAGGGTCCTCTAAAAACTTGTACGGAGATGGAGGGAAGACTTAAAACTGTGTAACTGTGTCATTGGATAGATATAGGGAGAAGGGAGATGTAGGGAGCGGAGGAGTAGATAGTTGGGTTAGGGTTGAAATAATATCAGGTCCCTATGCACATATTGCAAGCATGAAAAATCTTTATGGTTTGCAAGTAGAAAAAAAGTTTCTCAAAACTTGCCACTGGAGCATCTCTATGTAGCCTGTGAGTGTTTCTATAAGGCAAGAAGTTTCCAAGTTGGTGTCTCATTGTCAGAGAAAATAATATACGAGAAGAAAGGATAGATGTTTGGGCTCCAGGACGTCGAGTTGGATTGGAGATGATGACGGGAGACTGTTGATGGTGTTGAATGTGGAATCGAAGGAAAGCAGAAAGCAGAACATGTGGAAAAAATTGTCTTGCTCCTTGAGATGCGGCGATGGTGATGTTGAGATGGGAAGAGAACAGGCTCAGTTCTACACCTAAGCCAAAATTTGCCAACTTTCTCACAGACTATAGATTCGGTAAAAAAGGAAAACTCGAGAAAAAGTAGTTTGCTTGCGTAGAAAGTAGAATACTTTGGAAAGGGGAGAATGTTCGTAAATCCAGGGATATTTTTTATGCAAAAATGTTGAGGTCTTAATGTAATAAAACGTAAATCCCTGGCACTGGAGCTTGAAAATATCCTTGGATTTCATCGTGGCTCCCACCATGCTTCAGACTCGAACCAGCGATTAGTGTAAGCACATTGTAAAAGTCATTTTTAATAGGTTACTAAGTTAAAACTAACTACTGAATTGATAGAAGCTTTAGCCCTCGACGATACTCTCTCACCGACTCCCAGTCACTGTGCTGTGGTTCCACTCTCAAGGTAGGTACATAATGTACATGGCGACTATCTCGATTCTCGATTTGAAAGCATTATACTCTCCCCCGCTGCACTGTGGATTTTGAGCGGTTCACATTTTTCGCCGTCGTGTCTGCTCCTATGTATGCTTTGCTTTTCGAAACTCGGAACAATTTAATTTGCACAAGTAATGTTAGTCGTCGGAAAATTTGAGGAGAGCACATCGCATCGGAGGAAACCATCCAACCAGAAAGATGAAAAGATGCACTTATTTCTGTACAACAAAGAAATGAGGCTGAACTTACGAACTTACGAGCGAACAACTAACTATACGATGATGGAGTCAGGAAAGTACGTGTGACAAAGTTTTCTGCCTCTGTTGCAATGAAGTGATTCAAGCACACGAATTGGTTTTTCCTTTTGTCGTCTATTCACGACTTTGTTACCCTCACTGTCTTTACCACGACTCGACGTAGGTATCCATGGAGGACGTGGTCGTGGTCGTGGCCATCATGAAAAATGTCTCGGCACAAGTCAAAGAAGCCAAAGAATGGTAATCTGACTGGCGATTCATCCTCTCGTCATGCTACTACCTTTCTTTACTTTTATTCGCTACACGATACAATTTCCCAAACACAGGCGGTATTGGTCCATTTGTCCCAGCTCTCCCTGCAGTCCCTACTTCCACGCAGAAGGCACTGGAAAAACAGCTTTTCCACGAATCCTTTGGGAGAGTCACCGCGCTCCTAGTACCTACCACTACCACATGTTCGTGGCTTTCCCCAAATTCCCGGCCATTGATTGTCCTTTGTTTGTTTAAAGGGTAGTTGAGACTTGAGAGGATCCACAGCTCAAGATTTAAAGTAACGCACCCGGGACCTCGGCAATATATGCATGTATGCGCTAGTACCCACTACCCACTGCACTACCTCTATATATCCTCCACACATACATTCATACACACATACATACAAATCTACCAGTAACCATCACCGTCTCCGACCACCAACCTCCCTTCCCAAAGCAGACAGCAGACACAGGTTATAAAAACCCGAGAGCTGTTGCTCATCGGTAAAATGAACGAGGAGAAATGAGAGACCGAGACCGAGACCGAGAAAGAATACAAGTTCAAATAATCAGCCAGACTTTGACTCTGTGGTTCCGTAACGCTATATTCCTACCCACCTACATACCTACCTGCATACATTCACTTGACTTGACGTGTATGCAATGCATAACCTCCCAAATGCATACATGTATCCTCAGCTGTACAGTCTGATTCACTCTTCCACCTACTCCCAGGTCGCATGCTGTGTTGACACTGCTAGACGCTATTATCAGACGAAAGTCCTCCTATATCGACTTATTGGTCGGTAATGGGCCAGAAAATTGGCAATTTTCATGGTAAATCTTAAGACGAGTGAGAAGGTGTAGGGTGATTGTGGGGGGAGGGGGAATAGAGTGGAGCACGGCTCATCTTCTCCTTCTTCTACTTCCACAGAGCCAGAGCACACCAGCAGTACTTACGTGTGGAAGTGCATAAGCACTTCCACTGCCATCCCATCCCATCCCATCCCATCCTATCTCATCAACTGCTCTCCTTTTACTCTTTTACTTCAGTGGTCCCTACGACATTTTCCTTGAAACTTTTCCTTCGTCTTTCAAGACTTGTTCCACGACTGATAAGCCAATCATCTGACGGTCCATTTTTACTTCCCTAGTTGCAAAAGAATAGTTTTTCTAAGCTCCAGTCAATTTCATCATGTGCTTTTTATTTCAAATTAAATTGCTGTGTGTCCGTTTCAACCTCCCTATCTTTTGTCTCTAAAGTAAGCTTCTTTGGTTCAACTTGACTACTTTATCTTTTCCAATCAAATTACAAGTTACTGCTTAACTTCCCTGCATTATACTGCATTCAGCATTCAAAACTATCCGACCGAGTCACTCGCTCTAATAGCTACCTTGGCTCATAATGGTAGCGGTAATAACCACCACCACCGGGTATGAATTTCTCAAAGAAAATGTGTCCTTAAACTGTTACAAAAGTAGTGGAGGAACATTAAAAATATATTCTAAGCAGGCAATCATAAATGCAATCATAAATTAAGATGGGAGATTTGAATTCATTTCTTCATCAATATTCATAAGTAGCGAATCCTGAATCCTTCTTCTGAGTGCAGGATGTACCTACTAAATTAAAAGAGGACCAAAAGCCACTTAAAAATCAAAATGAAAAGTCCAAAAGTATTTATGTGATTTGTCTTGGATTCAATCAGTAAATGGCATCTGGAGTTCTAAATGGCTTGATGATCGCATTTTATTGCTACGCCTCATTCCATTCTAATGGGAAGTTGTTCAAGGGCTACCATCTCTGGAGGATTTCATGGTTGTTGTGATTGAAAAGATGAGAGGAGGAAATATCTACAGTTGCAGACATGAATACCTAACTATAATATGACTTGCCCCGGGACACATATTTGTCTCATTTAACCTGGTTGTCAGAACGAAATTAGAAGACTGTATAGGCAGCAACTTCCCTTTCCCATGTCACGGAAAATACTTAGAGCGTCTCTATGACTCAATCTGTCCAGTAGATGCTCCCGTTAACGTACACAAGGCTACATAACAACACCTTATCACGTAAAATAATGGCTGCTGATCAGTTCCAGCTCTCGTTTCCAGTTCCAGCCACTTACATTTCAGCCTTTAAGCACGAGTTCGCTTTGTACAGATTGGAGATAGCAAAATAGAAAAAAAAGAGAGGAAAATCCTACCATCCTCAATGGCTTGCTCCTTTTGTTCAGATAGCAATAAGAGGAGAATTCCAGCTGTGATAATCATAACTTCTCTGTGTAGGTCGCTTGTAACAATGTAACAAGGGAGCAAAGTAGAAAAATGGCACGAAGTATCCACCAGACAATTCGTAGACCAGAACCCTCTCCTACTCCCTATATGCATGTATACTCTTGCCTCTCCTTCAAGGATTTATAATCAAATTCCTATGTACCTATGAGCAGGTCCCGACACCAATAGTTACCAACTATTATTATATCCTCTTATTTCTGCTTATAATGACTCCAAAAGAGCGGTAAAATGAAAGTTTTCTCGGTGTGTACAAAAAAATGGGCACTTGAATAGGTACATACTACATAGTAGTAAGAAAGGTTGAATGAAGCTAAAATTTTTCAAAGAGTTCAAATAAAACCTCTTGCCATCAATACTTACATTTGACCAGCTCAAATACTCAAATACTTGCACAATCGAAGCGATTCCTAAAAAGTATTGCAGGTCACCCAAATATTTGTCGATTGTGGAGACCAAACAGAAGAGACAATTCCATTTAATTGCATTCCATTCCACCCTTAAAATTTATCCTCTGGACTGACTGGTAAGTTAAGTGTTTCGAACAACCGGTCATAAATTAGAATTTGCTGCAGAAAGCAAAAGGTGACAGAAATGACTTTGGAAAGTTCATCTTTTTTAAAGCCTTGTTGGACAATCAGATCGTAGTACAGTTGTCCTCTTACAGAACAGAACACAAAGTTTGATTTGATGACGGCAGCAGTTTTCATTCAAAATAGAAACTACCGAATTGAGGCTTTTGCCCTCATATTTTACTTGATTTCTAAAAATACCTTTTGTAAAATTGAGGTAACTAACTAAGTTTACCTAAATAGAACAACCTCGGAGAAGAAATCCATCAAGTAGTAGGTACGTTGCAACTTTGCAGGTACATATGCGCGGTATGACACACACAAGTCTATAATTATACAAAAAAGTATCTTTCTCGACGAACATTCCTTAACCACCAATTTCAACTTAAACTAGCTAAGTGAGCACGCGGAAAATTACGTTTGCGTTTGGGAAATTTGATTTCCTCTCCCTATCAATCTCACCAGTTGTTACGTTCTTTGTAGCATGACGTATAGGATACAAAGTTTGAAAATATCAGAATATAATTACAATTTATAAAAGGGTTTTGGTCGATCCCAATTCTACCGCAATTTGCCCAGCCAGACAAAAATGACTTGATTAAATTTCAAGAGAATGAAGAGATGTGAGGAATGGATGGTCTGAGTCTCGCTCCATACGTGCGTAAGTGCATTGTCTATGTATGTATGCACATCCATTGACGGGGATATACATACATAGACATAGTCGAGTTAGTTAAATTAGTATTGTAAATTGAAGTTGGAGAGCGGGGAACATAAAAGTCAATAAAATGAGGCCGACTGATTGATTCGATTCCGAAAAGAAATATTGATTTTTGACGAAAAATACACACTGTTGTATCTGTTCGTCTCGAGCTTGCACTTAAGTGCTGCAGTTGTACTCGTAGACTTTGGACTCTTGCCATTGAATTCAATTAGATGATAATATTTTGTTAAAAGAAAGATTCGATTTCCTAGTATTATTTCTTGACTTGAACGTAATACATTAAGAACTGGTTACGGGTTCACTTTAATCCTGGGAATACTTTTGGCGTCATAAATTTAACAAAGGATTTCATTACTTACATGAATAACGTAATATTTTTCCACGCGTATAGACATGCAAGTTGGGAGAAATGGAGCTATCGTGGGACCGAGATAGTAGAGGAGAGTAGAGCGAGAAGGATTTCAAAAGTATAGTAATCAAATTACCAGGGAGTATGTATGTAGATATCTAGATGCGTACACGTGATTGGTGTGGGCGAGTAAGTTGAATGAATACGGACTGGATGCAATGGAGCACGGTGGTAGTTGTGGATCGACAATCTACTATCTACATTTATACAGATACACTGGGAACATGGAGAGAGACAGAAAGAGAGAGAGAGAGAGAGAGAGAGACCTCATCGTGAAATCGAGTCTGAGTGGATGTGGATGTGGATGTCGTATGTATTTGACTGGGTAAAGTTGTGCAAAGTTTTGAGCAAAACTTGCAACTACTCTACGAGCACTGGCACTGGCACTGGCGGGGGTAACAAGTACAGGAACATATAGAAAAAGATCCACCCGTAAAAAGGAGAAAATGGTATGCACTCCAAGGGTGAAAGAGTCCGTTGTTTCTGTGTGCCTGTACGTGTTTGTGTTTGTGTGTTTGAGCTTTCTAAGAGTTCTCTCAGTTCTATATGCCATGCAACGCAACAGATAATCGAATTGAATAATCAAGACTCACTCAACGATGTCTCCTTGACAGGAAATACAGTTCTATCCTACACTTTATTTGCATGGCAAGAAGAAACCAACTCTTCCTTTGTCATTTTTTTCACCCATTCGAACTTGATACCATTTCAAGGCATATATTACTTGCATACATGAACATAAATGGATTTTCTATCCCCTTAAAGGAACACATTTTTTCTCGTGAAAAATCTCTTTTCTTCTCCTACTTTATATGGATACTTTTACTTTACTACTTTCCAGTCACACGAGATTCATGGAAGATGTATGCACTGCTATGGAGTTTCTCATCTCCTCCTCCTCTTTATTTCTACTTCAACTAAATGTATTCACGCATGTATGCAACGAGGAAAGTGAGTAAGTAATATTGGTTTCGTATTTTTATGCTTTTCAGATCAAAAGTGCTCATAAATATTCATCAGTGTCCGGAACATGTTATGTTATCCTTAGAGCTGATAATATACTAGGATTTCAAACATTCATCCGCAAAATATCCAAGTAATAAAAACATAAAGTGAATTTCAAATTCCAAGTCTGTAGCATTGCCTTGGTCGGTCGTTCCCCGTCAAATGTATGTATGTAGGTATTGTATTCGGTGATCTTGTTACCTTCAAATGTGATTAGAATAAAACGGATACTGAATTGATAAGGAAAGCTTTTATTGAACAAAATCATCGGTATTTTTAACTTTGGCAGATATATTGGGGAAAGAATTTCATTTTTCCTCTTTATGGTTACACGCCTTAGCAAACAAAGGTGTTGATTTTTTCTTTAGACATTGCTGGATTTTACTGTCAAGGTGGTCTCAAAATAAAATGCTCGTTGGCGGAAATAACAATTTGTTGACTTACTCTTAGCAATAAAGGTTTCTCTAAACTACTCACTATTCTTGCAGAGTGTACAGGTGGTGTCGATGCAGTTACGACACAAATAATCTTTCTATGGGATATGGGATCACATCAGGTAAAAGAGCTCCAGAATTATCAAGTATTTTAAAAGGTTCAAGTTAACAACAGGAAACATACCTACCATGTAAAAACTGGTTTATCGAAAAATCCAAAAACATA
>JAAXYX010002773.1:0-16356 GCA_036851915.1 Ptenothrix huangshanensis | reverse complement strand
TTAGTGATTTTTATTGATTGCAAATTCTGTTACCACAGACCTCCCTTATGGGGAATATGAGTTTTCAAAGTCGCTAAAAATGACATCCTGGCCGATTTCCCCACACCCCTTACTGCCCCAAACGTCAACCTATTCTAATCAAATTTCATAAGGTTGTACGCTGGACCAAAATATAAAGGCTTATCAGAGGAAAACTATTAATTCAAAAAATTGAGCACAGGCTCGATTTTTGAAATTCAAAAGTGGAAAATGCAAACTCCACATGTTTGAACTGATTTCAACTAAACTTTTTTTACACATTAAAAACATATTCTAAGACGTTTTGAACTCTTAAATGCTTTTAATTAACCCTTAATTCTGAGTAAGCGATTTATTGATAGTGAGCTACTACCGGTTAAGCGGCGTTGAGGGACGACGAATAAAAATAAAGTTGTATCTTAATGTGCCGACGTGACTGTGCGAGAACCACCTGCGAATACCGCGAATACGAGTAAGGAAACGAGTACTCGAGAGACTCGAGACATCTCTAGCGGAACTTGGCCTGTTTTTACTACATAATTTGCATTTTCGTAATAACTTAGTAACAACAGGCTGAGTGGAACAAATTCTTCGCAATAGAGCTAAATTCGTATCGAACGCTATAGCGATTAGCGATTAAGGTTTTGCGAGCGATTTTTTCATGTGAAAATATTATCGTCCATATGTTATATAAAAAGTAAGCTGGGCTTGCAAAATAACAGCGCTATTAAGATCATTTCTGTCCTTAAAAGTTGAAATACAAATTGTTACACTTATTTTAGGTATCTATGTGCAAGTATTTTTTCGAATTTTGGTAATTTATTTTGGAAACGTCCGCCCGAAATCTACGGTCCGGGCCGGTCCGGTCCAAAAATATATGGTCCGGTCCAAACTCGACGGTGTCGACGGACCAGACTGGACCGGACCGTACCAGACGGAAAAATTTACGGTCCGGACGGGACCACGCCGATCAATATCATTGTCTTTGTCACCATTGTCGTCTTCTATTGTCACAGGCAGATCACAGTTGTCCTTTCCATCGTATTGGCTTGGTTTGATGGTAGAATTGTTGTTTGGTCAAGTCGATGTATGTATATATTATGTATCCCTTGCGCTACGCTATTCTGATAAAAGGTGTAAAGTGCGAACGAAAATTCTAATCAAAGAATTTCGCTAGTTTCTGATAGTACAAAGTACAAAATCAAACTGGTAGGAACAGGTCAAAGAACCTTCCTCAACGGTTGACTCGTAGCCTCAAGTAACTGTAGTTGTAAGTAATTATAAGGAGTGACCTTGGATGCACTTTTCTATATCGGGATCGGATCTGATCGGATCCTGGCCACGATCCTCCGGTTCGTGTGTTTAATCCGAATGCAGCCGCGAAACCAGGCGTAAGCAATGTAAGCAATTGATTACGCGGGATTGTTGGATTTTTTTTCATTTTATTAAATGAAACAATAGGTATTACAATCTTAAACAATTCCCAACTGCTCAATTTATAGTAAATACAAAATTGTTGACAAACGAAACTTGACTTTGAATCCGTTTAATATTTTTTGGTTGGGATTGCGGCTCGGAATAAGTTTTGCTCTTTTCCTGTGATGCATGCTGTCAGTGTTTCGATTCATTTGATCTCAACATGTGAAGGTAAAATTCACATACAGTTCAAAAATAGGTAAAATGAATTTAAAGCAAACGTCCATTTGCAGGTTTTTTTAAAAAAAACTGCAGAAAATGTGGATACTCGCTAATATTGTGTCGCATAATTTACGCTAAATAAACCGAACCTTTGAAATCTTGCCTACGCGAGAAAAAATCCTGGTTTCGCGACTGTCCGAATGCCTGGTATTTTCAACATTTTATTCAAAGCTGTTGACGGCGTATCCTTGTAGACAGTCTATACAATTATTCAAGATGTGGCATAAACGTTTCTTTTACTGAAATTATAAAATAATGGTGACTATTATTTAAACATTTGATTGGTTCTTTTTCGACGAAGTTATGATATTTCTAAATTTTAGACATGCTTTAAATTTTTCAGTACTTACTCAGTGCTCCTCCAAGAAGATATATTAGTAAAATCAACTTATTATTGTTTGCATTTAAAGGGTTGAAATATAAATGGAACATTTTGCACCGTCAACGGCGGAATGCGTGGCATGATAATTACTACAAATAATAAATTGTACGAATGCTGGTGTGTTGTCTTGACGTTGATGTTGTCTGACAAAAAGGAATCGCAGCATTTCCACTAACGAAAGGTAGCCGAGGATAGGGATGGCTAGTTAAACATTCCCTACGACTCCTTCCCGGAGCGTTGAAAATTTCCTCCGGAAACGATAAATTCCCAAAGTTCCCTCAAAATTCCCATCATTTTAAATTCCCCGTTATTTTCCCAGAATTCTCAATCTTCCCAGGGAACTTTGGGAATTTTCGAGACCACGTTTTTAGTACTACAGGTGGGAATTTCGAACCACTCTTTACAATTTTCACGTCGTAAACAGACCGAAATCTTTACTAAAGACTGGTGGTTACTTCCTTAAAGCTGTTATTTACAATTTAATGTTGCATTTTGCAATTTGACTATTTTGACAAACTCATTTGTCCAGAATGATTTCATCCACTTCAACGAAATCAACAAAGAAGAAAGAGTAATAATGCAATTTAAGGGACAGTCACAACGAATTAGGTCATAAGGCAAGACTTCTCAAGTCGTATTTACGTTGCTGTGCACTATTTCGGAGCGTTAGCAAATTATTATTTGCGAAGTGGGTACGTGGTGAAAGTACCTCTGTCATTGCACTGTTATTGAATGTAAGAAATGTAGGAAGGGGACGCAAACATGTGGAAGATTTAATGTCATTTGTGAATGTTCCCCGAAGGCTCGGAAGCAATGAGCTAATCCCTATTTATTAGCTTTATTAGCTTATTATATATTATTACTACGTTAGTTAGTTCATTTTAGCAAAAACTAATATTTTCTTTTTTAGTGTCAACAAAATGATACCATATTCTATTCACCCAACACTCTAGCTAAACGGTAAAATAAAAATTAAGAAGTGAAATTGTGTGTGGAATCACTGTAAAAAATGCCGATCTTGTGATTACCTCTGTCATTGCACTGTTATTGAATGCAAGAAATGAGGGAAGGGGACGCAAACATGTGGAAGATTTAATGTCATTTGTGAATGTTCCCCGAAGGCTCGGAAGCAATGAGCTAATCCTTATTTATTAGCTTTATTAGCTTATTATATATTATTACTACCTTACCTGGGTTATTTTAGCAAAAACTAATATTTGATTCTTTATTATCAACAAAATGATACCATATTCTATTCACCCAACACTCTAGCTAAACGGTAAAATAAAAATTAAGAAGTGAAATTGTGTGTGGAATCACTGTAAAAAATGCCGATCTTGTGAACTTGTTGTTTTTAAGTGCGTATTCTACTTTGAAATCGTTTGTCTACAATATGCGTATCGTCGTTCAAGATTCAAGATGCAAAACTTACTATGCATCATTTTCATAACGTTGTGGACTTTTTTAGAGGATTGTAGCTTTTCCATTCTTCAACGACGGTATGCATAATAGACCGTATTTACCAGAAATGACTGTGTTGGTGCATGTTTGAATTTCTATTCCCAAAATTCCCAATTTTCCNATTCAAGATGCAAAACTTACTATGCATCATTTTCATAACGTTGTGGACTTTTTTAGAGGATTGTAGCTTTTCCATTCTTCAACGACGGTATGCATAATAGACCGTATTTACCAGAAATGACTGTGTTGGTGCATGTTTGAATTTCTATTCCCAAAATTCCCAATTTTCCCTTTTGATATATTCCTGGACGTTTGGGAATTTATTTTTCCCAGTGAGAAGGAATATTTCCAAAAACTCCATTCCATTTTAAATTCCCAATCTTCCGGGAATATTCCCATTCCCAAAATTCCCAAATTCCCAGAGAATTTAAAACTAGCCATCCCTAGCCGAGGAAATAAGCTTGCATGCATACGTAAGATTAACATGACAGAAAGCAAACCTATAATGAGTCAAATGTTAATTTATTAATATCTTTAGTTAGGGGAGACACAAACACAGAAACGAACTGTAGCTCTTCTGTGGGCAAGATAGTAAGTGACATGAAATGTGTATTATTTAATGGCATATATCTTATACATGCATGAAATAACCAAATACAGTGAAATCTTTTTATAACGACCCCCGTTATAACGTCAATTTCTCAATATCGACATAACATCACAGTCCCGTGATAAATTCTATCTCTTCCTATGTTAACTAATGCCGCTGTAACGTCACTTTTTATAACGACATGTTCCCAATAACGTCATGCTACAGCCTGCCACACAATTGTAATCACGTTAAAGGAGTCTTTATAACGTCATTCATTTTTGATTTGCATATATAGTCTTGAATAATACACACAATCAATAGTATAATGACGTTGCTTATAAATATGAATGCAGTCTGGATTAAGGAACAGAAATAAAATATCGTCGGTTAATAGGCAAAATGACACAAGTTCAGAAATTGCCAGAATCAAAATGAGGCATGTCCATGAATTCCTGAAATGTAAAGTGAGGTAAGTCCAGTGAAGCCTAGTTGGACTTGTGGCCACGTCTGGACGTTATAGTCTATAACGTCATCTCCCTATAACGTCCGAAATCTTTGGTCCCTTGAGGTGTCGTTATAACGAGAGTTCACTGTATCTGGAAGGGAAAGTTCTCATTGGTCTTACATTCAATTTTAAAGTCCGGCCACACATACGCACATAGTCATTCATACAGTTGTAGGTGTTAGTCAGGGAGTCAGTCCATAGGGAGTAGTTGCATATAATTATATATAAATTACCTACTTAAACACTAATTATTGTTCGACTCTAAGTCAAACCACTTCTGAAATAAAAGCGGTGTGCACAAACGAGCTTTCAATGTGTCAGTCTCAATTGTCTCTAAAATATACTCTTGTGCATGTAGGTATTGTGCAAGTGTCTGTAATACCATATGAAAGAAACGTTCCTTTTGTCTCTGATAATTTGAGGTTTTTGTTATACTGCCTGATAAAACCTTTGGTGTTTCGTAAAATTCTATGTATTTGAAAAATATTGCAATTTGTACTGTTTTTCAAACTTTTACAAATCGATTTTCAGTTGTTTTCAAAATTGGGTAAATGTTGATTTTAATTTGTTTTCGAAATTGTACAAATATTAATTTTTCAGCTGTTTTCTTAATTGTCCACAGATTGAATTTGATACTGTTCAAAATAGTGAAAGCATTGAATTTCCCCTTTTTATTTTAAAGTTTGTAGGGGGAGAGCGCCTAATGGTGACATAGCCCATCAAAGTCAAAGTTTGGGGAGCTATAGCTTCCGAACAAAAAGAGACCCGGGCTACCATGACACAAAAATGATCGCCATTCATTCCTTTACCAGTAGAAAAAAACTCAAGGGTGTGAGTGCTATAACTTAATAGTTAAACGGGCGTATATTGGAAAGGACAAAAACATCAGAAAATAGCGAAAAGCCCTATATGTGACATAGCTGGATCCTAAAGGTGACCACCATCAATACACAAGCAAATTGAGTGTCCAATATATGACCACTAATTTTTCTTTTAAAATACTACCCCTTGTGATTCACCGAAAAAGTGCTATTCATTTTTTAGTCTTTACTGCATAAAAATGAACTGCATATTCCGTATCTACTTCTTGTTAAAAACTTTAAGTCGCCCTCGTCCACAGATTTGTAAAAATGTAAAGCATGTCCTACAATCAGCCCGGCGTAGTTCTGTTATGTTGAGATACTGTGCTACACGTACAACTGCAACAATGATAAGGTATTCAAGTTATCTGTACGTATGTCGGAACGGAACGGGGCTCAGTTCCGTTCCGAATGCAAAAGTCATTGAACAACGCCTGAATCTTCTTCCTTCTCATACAATTTTATTTCAAATTTAATATCTGAAGAAAATGAGGTCGTCATAACTACTGCTTAACGTTTAAGTAAATGCAGCAATTTGCAAAACTCCGTTGCACCATTGATCTGGACTGCGTATAATTTAAAACTTATAATTAAAAAACTGCTACTATTACACTTCCGCTATCAAAAACTGTTAATTGGAATTATATTAATTATGCAGTCGTTTACAGTTGTCCCTGAAAACGTGCACTGGAGGCGACCACCGATAATTAGTTTAAATCATGATCGATTGCCAATCAAATACTACTGGTTGAGCAATTACTAAATATTTTTAAGCCACCTTCATTAGATTTATTTTCAATTTCTTAATATCTATTTTACAAGGTAGCTGAATCGTAATCAGTTTAATGCGTTGTTGCCTTTCGAATCGTGTTGTTGTTGCGATCTTAAATCCTACTGATGGCCAGAAATTTACTTAGTAGATAGGTATATGCAAATAGGTGGTTACAACATAAAATTCGTGATTTGTGCGGAGAAACCCGAATTATTAGAATAATTGTATTATTTTAATTCAATTTTAACGTTTTATAAGGATATCCTATTTAGTATAAAGCCTATACTAAATTGTAATCGGCAAATTTTAAAAACTTAAAAAAAAACCGATTCCATGTATTTTTTGTCTATTATTTTCCTTGGATGTGTAGCCCCGCTACCCAAGATTCTCTAACATTGTAGCGTGATTAATTAAATGTTGGCCATTCTATGCCCTACACGCTGAGCTACGCTTAGCAACTCAAAAGTTGTATTCGCAACTAACAGATTTTGTTTGCTGCAAGACAAGGAAAAGAGTAAACGAATTGTTTTGATTTAAGCTATATATTATAAATGCTCACCAGTTGCACAATTTCTCCGGATGAGAGGAAAAGTGTAATTTATTTATGTGGATCAAATGCTTGAATTTAATTTAGATTCTTGTTTTTAAGAGGAGGTAAGCTTATAAAATTAAAGTGTCACCGTTCTCCTTGCGTTGCTTTTTCAGATAGAATTTTGGGAATGATTCTCTAACTCGCATTAAAAGGGCTAGTCAGTGGGTTTGGCCCTCATTGGCCGAGGATAGACCTCAGTTCTCCTCAGCCCTCTTTCCTTTATTTTCTCTTTCCTTCCTTTATTCTTCAAGCGCATATTCCCCGAGTCCTCTGTCGGTCCACCAAAATATAGAAACACAAACCGTGTGGGATTCCTCAACTAGACAGTCATCCCTGATTTTTCGGTCGTATGGGAATTTGGTAATGCTTAAATAGTTTAGAGGGATAACACAAACTTCTGAATCAAAGCTTAGAAGTTTGATTATGGTTAAAATACTTATTAATTTGTAATTGGTCCTATCGTTGCTGAACCATTAAATTCAATCCACACAACCAACATGTAGATATTTGACATTTTAGTAGTTTTTGGTCATCCGTAGCCTCCATGCCTGAGTAGGATGTGTTGATCACTATTTTATTAGTTGACTTACGCTTGACTCGAAAACCTAACCTGAATATGTAGCACAAAGCAGTCCCAGTCCGCCTTGAATACAAAGGAACACCGGCTGAATTTACACTAATTACTTACTAAGCTGCCGCACTTATGCCCTCAGAACTACAAAGTAGCTAGATTCTAACGAAAATTTCTTTGAATATGCTCGTCCCAAAAATATTAGGGCGGTTTGAAACATTTTAAATGGAAGTTCAAAAACGACGCCAACAGTAGCGTATCCAGAATTTTTTCAGTGTAAGCCTTACTAAAGAAAAATTGTATCTAGTGTAAGTTGTAATTTTTTTGTGATTTTATGATATCGGATTTTTTAGAAAATCCGATATAAGTTATTTTTAAACAGCGTTGAACCCTAAAAATAAATTTTTTAAGAATGTAACAATTTCGTTTGCTTATTTAGATATTCTTTACGACTGAAAGACAATATTCTAAAACATTTTCGAATTTCATCCAAAAGGAATATGCTAACCATTTCTCATTTTTACATTTTCTCCAAAAATACTCCTGAATTTAGTGAAATATTCTAGAATTTTTTGAAAGGTTCCCTAATTTGCTCGAAAATATATGATGACTCATATTTTCTAAATTGCAGAACTCTTTTTCTGCATAATTAAGAAAGGCATAAGCTCAACAGCTTTTAAGCTTCATATTTGTAGAAGACAGTTTTTCCTAATTTTCTGACATTTCTATATTTTTGAAATAAATATTTTATATTTTTCGAAAAGCTTTTGGAAAATTCTGTAACTTTCTAAAAAGTTCTAAATGTTTAAAAATAAAAAAAATGAAAATGACAGTAAACATTTGAGAGCTTTAGGAAAAATTAAAGAATTAAACTAAACTTAAACTCTGCAATTTTTTAAAACATTTTAAAATTTTTAGAAAACAAAGTTTCAAATTGCTGACAAGTATGCGATTATTTTTCCCTTTATCATATTACAAAACTAATAAATAATACAATTCCCTGAACGACGACATTAGTAGCTTGTCATTTAAATAAAATGTGTGGAAATAATTATGACCTTCATTTTGCAACTCACGTTGCTGCTACAATTTTTAAATGAGCGGTACTCATTATTTCGCTATAACGACTACACGTTAGAAGTGTTTGGCGTTATAACGCAAAAGCGGGCAAAGTAACGAAGGTATCATCTAGCTAGGTGTTATGAAATATGAAATGTCATGACTGCAATAATTTAACGCATATACCTTGGTGCTGTTGTCTTTACTTTGTCAATTTTATCGTTATAACTCCAAACACTTCTAAGGTGTACAGTCGTCATAGTGAAATAATGAATACCGCTATAGATTTAAAAAAATTTACACGCACTACCTTGTTTAAGTTAATTTAGAGTTCCTTAAGCAAAAGATACTAGTACAATTTAGTAAGTATTAGTTTTTACACTTTTCAAAATCGCTAATCATTGGTTTTGGTACTAGCACAATTGTGTAGTTATTGGTTCTTGCATTTTTCAAAATTGTTTATCATTGGTTTTTCCACCATAACAAATTAGCAATTATCGGTTTTTACACTTCAAAATTGTTTATCAATTGTTTGCTTCCAAAATAAATTATTCTGACTCTGTATAAAATTCTGTTTTTGCGGATAGTATCTACCTACATTTCAAATTAATGCTTTTCAAGATGTGCTATTAATAGCCACCACTTTGAATATTAGGTAATAGTTAATTTTAGTCAAGACACGAAAAGCCGAAAAGCTGTAATCTAAATTTATACCAAAATTTATTCTTCAATTTTGAATTAAAAATGAATTTCATGCATTTGCTGAACAGCAGAGGCAATGGAACGGCATGTAGACCAATCTATCGCCGCGGCCTTGCTGCATTTGACTTTGCCGCCGAACAAAGTTGTTGTTGTTTCACGTCTATCAGCTGGAATCCCATTTCTAATATTCCAGTGCTTTAAAAAATGTTGATCATTCATCACTGCGACTTAGGTATTTGCAAGCAGATTTTGAAGATAAAGTTGATTCCAGAATTTACAAAATCAAAGAAGGGACCCTTTGGATGCATGAAAAATTGCATGTTAATTCCCATTTAAGTTGTTTCGAAGTAAAAGTTAAAAAACTAAAATAATTTTTTTATCGAGCAAAGCAAAAAAAAAGAATGAGTTTCAGAGCATAACTAATACCAAGCAGTGGGTACAAGCAGAAATGTTAACTTGGCTGCAAAATTAAAAAGGGCGAGCTCAGAATTTAAAGCCCACTGCAAACACAATGGGACGATAACAATGAGAACTTCGCGCACAAATTGGACACAATAAAGACTTAACGTGACGGAGACAAATATGTACGCTGTAAGTTGACATCTTTAGTTCGTAAAAATTCTAGCGTGTCCGAAGTGCGATGCATGTTTTTAAAATACATGCTTTGATGTTTTTTGCAATTTTAAAAAAGTACAAGCTGGTAGTAGCGTGACGAGGTGTAAGCCATGACGACGAAATCATTTCAAGATTTAAGATTTTGAAGACAAGCGCATTTTGTAATAAACTCCACGGAAAAGATGCAGTTTGGGAGCTTCCAAAAATAATGTTATGCGATTTTGGCCGTTTTTGAAACCGCTTATTCATTAGCACACCCAAATAAACTCATTAACTGATACAAAACTGTATTTTTAAAAAATTCTTGTAGCACTACTGTTTGGTGTCCTTGTCGATGACCTTCGTAAAATCGTTATTCAAAAACTGCGAAATCCGCAGCTTACTTGCCTTAATGGTTTTGTTTCCTTCTAATCTCTCTGTCGTCGGGTCCGATCTCGCAGGTCCAGAAGTTATGCCATTGTATTTGTACTATTAATGAATTCATGAATTCTCGTTGTTTCTTTTTGTTTGTATCTTTTGTAATTTCTAGAAAATTCTAATTTTTTCTAATTGCTTCGATATTATTCTTGCCTTTAAATTCATTAGCATTGTCTCGATGTTCGAGGAAATTCTATGTACTGGAATCTCGTCAATTGTCGAAATTTCTATGCCTTTGTTACATTTGTGTAGATACTTATCCTCGAGGGTATAAAAGACGGAGCTTCGTCGTGGCACCTCAGTCTGTCGGTGAGGTCGGTGAGACCGAGATTGAGATCGGAAATTCTCCCTTAACTCCTTGCGTGACATTTTGAATTATATCTGAAACAGATGAAACACCTGGCGTATAATTTTCTAAATGTATTGTTAATTAATTAGTTTCCGCGTTATTTTTATTTCTTCTTTCATAAATTTATCCCAATTTTGAAAGCTTTTATTATACCAACTTTTATTCCCAAATTATTTTACAAATAAATAGTGATGGCTTTAGATTTGCGATGTGTTACTTGTAATAAAACGTTTAAGAAAACCTTTGATTTGAATCGTCACAATAACACCCAAAAACACATACGTTAAGTTAAACGGATTTACTTGTTATATTTGTAAAATGCGATTTAATTCAGGTAAAGATATAAAAAAACCGCCGCCCTCAAATTTGGTTCCACCAATTACGTTTATTATCCAATCTGTCTGAAATTTAGCACACAAGTACCACTATCGTTAAGACATTTAAATGTTTAGTTACCAAAATATCTGGTTTGGCAGAGGGATCGCCTTAATAATTGAAACACTTCCGACTCTTGTGGTTGCAGAAGTCGCAGTTATCGGGGTGTTTTTAATGATGTTTTGCAAACGAGTCATTAGTATTGGTCGACACGACTCCACAAAATTTTAGCCATATTGAGTGGTGCGTTTGGGAGCTGGAAAGAAGTTAATGTACCGTAAAACATCTCGTAAATCCCCAGGGATTTTTTTGTTGACAAACTTTTCAAACCCGGGAATTATTAAAGGCGGGGAATTATTACAATTCTATGTAGAATTGTAAAAAACGGGAAGTATTTTTTCATCAACAAAAAAATTCTACATTGCATTATATACAACTTTTACTGGACAAAAAATAAAATGAAACTTCATTTGCTATATTCATATGTGACGAGATGACAATCACATGGGTTTGTGAGTTCTAGTGGCGTCCACTTTTGTTTTACTTTTCCTATCTAGTTGATTGTAGTAAGTAGTAATTAGGTCAAGGAGAACGTAACCCGACGACGCGAATGCTGGATACACGTATTAACAATTGTTATCTCCACATCCGGGATCCAAAGTAACTGCACTTTACAATTCAAGTGGTTTTATTTTGGCAAGCTGCTTTAATCAAGTAATTGTGACCTAAAATTGATGCCTTTCAAGCATAGTATCGAAAGAGGCAATTCAGTTAGCGCAATTATTGATTGGACAGCATTTAAAATGAATTTGTTTAATTAAATTAGAGCATGAGGTTTATTTGCAAAATTATTGTTTTTATTGGAAATTTAGATGTTTGTATATGGGACAGATAAATTGGTTTTCAAAATTAATATACCCTTTATATACGACGTTAAAATTTGGTGGTTTAATAAAATATTGATTATTCAAGGTCAACAATTAACGCTGACATGCAAATTTTCTTCATTAAATTAATTATTTGTCGATATATTTAGGAATCGAAAGAAATCGAAGAAATAAATATTCCTTACAAAATAGTTTTTTAAGTAATAATTTTAAGATATCTGTCACTAGTTACTTTGTATTTTTATAAAATTGTATTCTGGGTTGAATCAAGTTTTTTGAACAAAAACTGCTATTCCACAGCTGCTTGATTTTGTTCACAAATTTACCTCCTAAGGATTACTTTAAAAAGTATATTCTTGTAACAAGACTGAACTAAATAGCATTGCTGCGCACAATTATTGTAATGTGGGTTCATAGCTCCAAAAATATAAGAACCTACATAAGCTTGAATACTAGTTATTATTGAAAAGCCGTGGCTGTTAAGTATTTAGTTTAATAGTTTGTGTTTGGAGAGCAATCGCAAACAGGAGCGTAACACGGCTTAAAATTTAAGTTGAGATAATGCAAACATATGATTGCTTTGAGTGTGTAATATAAGATTTTTTAAAAGAATATTTGACCATGTACACTTAAAATTGAGCAATGTGTTCTAATGAATAATAAACACGAAGGCAAATTTGCAATAACTAATTTATTATACAAATCATTGTTTGAAAAAAGGCGCTTGCCACCCGAACCCGAATTGCTTGATCCGGGCGACCTAAAAGATGCTTTGCAACGCATCACCCGAGCACAGCACCAAAGTTTTTACGCTAGTCAAAACCCTGTTACTAGTACAGCTACCTACATATGCTAAGGACGAAAAAATCAATAACTATTTTTTAATACGGTCAAAACCTTTTCCACATAGTTAACTTGTGGTCAGGATTATAAGCGGAATAATTATAACGGGAGGTATTTACGCAGAAAATCTGAATAAGAAAGATCTGCATTTAGCTGCATTGAGATAAAACAGCAGAAAAACATCCTTTTGTGTTCATATTATATTTATATACATAAATTATATATGTATAATGTTTATATTTATGTATAATATAGATTATATATATTTTCAAATATCAAATATTTTATGCACAGCAAAACTTGTTTTTTTGCTGATCACTCTATATTTTTTATAGTTATTTTTTAAAACCTTATGCCCGTACATAGCACTAGCTAAGCTTGGCCAAGGAGTTTAATTTTAGTTGTAAAAAATATATACTAAAACCTTGTTATCGATTATTTCCCAGGTCCACCGAGTGATTTACCTAATCCATTCCACAGAGATTTAAGATTAATTTTAACCTTTTTTATTGAACTCGTTGAAGCTAATTTTTTGCTTAAGCTTTAGTCCAACTTTGACCTATTTTGAACACGTTACCTGCATAAATCCATTTGGGTCGTGGGGTTTACTATGTGATATATTCTTGTATTGCATTTAAAAAAATATGCATAAAATTGCCGGATATTTGCAATTCTATACATTGGCAGGTTGAGGTTAGCTAATGGAAAGTTCAATGTCGTAAATAAAAGCATTAAGTGCCTTATGGAATTTGCATTTTTTCCACCTTCTACTCATATTTAATCCACATTTAGTATTATCAGGCACGCTGCTTGTTAACAGAAAAGAAGTGTCAGTTATGCAACAAAACTTTTCTGCAAACTTAATTGAATTGCAGTACTTACTTTGTGATGTATTACGCGCATACATAATTTTTTATACGATTTATGTAAAGTAAATTATTCTCTTATCTAGCATTCTACGCTGTGTTCAACTGGCACTGAAATGCAGCTGGAAATAACAACGGTCCGAATTGAAGCATCAGTCTTTTTGAAGCAGCTAGAAGGCCTCGTTTACTTAGGGTTTCTTACGTATGGAGCTCAATAAAATATAATGATCGCAGTAGATACTACCAAAAAAAAGGTTCTTTTTAGAGGTGGGGTACCTGTAAATGAGAATATTCTTTGGTCAAAATGTGCAACAATAGTTCTCCCAAAGCTATCGCGTAGATATTTCAAAGTTTTCTTATTAAAATTGACCTGGAATAAGTCAAGTTTCCAACTGATTTCTTATCACGCTTTTGCTTGGTGCATACAATTAGCCAGCGCAAGGCTGAGCATCATTTCCTCTATTACAATGCCAGTGTTCAATCCGACTCAATGTACTTTAAATAAAATTAACAGTTATTAGTATTAGATAATCATTTGTCTATAGTGCTTTTGTTTTTTGTGGATTTTACGTATTGCATTCGTGTTTATGCTAATGACTAAACTTATCTGGACACACTGGCGCATATTTGTGTACTTACACAATACAAATCAGCTTACAGATTGTAATATTATTAAATTATTTTTGATACTGCTATAGCTACACTGTAAAAACAAGGTTTAAATATTTCTCACTGATCACATTCGAGGTAGTAGGAAGTATTTATTTTCATCTCGACGAAAATAACTGATGCATTTTAAAGATGAGCATTTAAATAAAATTCATCCTAGATAATTTGCAAATAGAGCATTTTAAAGATGTACATTAAATCTACTCAAACAATTCTATTCATAACCGAGTAGTTTTTCAGCGTTCTAGATGTACATTTTCGTAATTATGGTTTTTAATAGTTTTTACAGTGTACTTATAATGTTAAATACTGGACTAAGTATTAAAAATTTGAATAACATCGCAGCTCTATGCTCGTACGGCACTGGGCTCTAGAGTTCCATTCTCTAGGGTATCTGGAGTTCTCTGCAGGGAAAGAATGGTAGTAATAAGAATGGGTTAGGGGTTCGGAGGGTCGATGAAGTGGTAGTCAAAGATGAAGCTGCGGGGTTTTAATACAGACCGCGAGCAGGTGATTATTTCATCTGTGCCGCACGATTGGTTCATCACTCGTCCCCGATGAATTCGTTCACTTATGACTCGTCCCCGAAATAAATCGTCCCCTCATGACTCGTCCCCGACAGAATTCGTCCCCTCATTACTCGTCCCAGACAAATTCGTTCCTGACTACACTCGTCCCCAGACGAATTCGTCCCCAAATATTTTTATATACGCACGCAGTCTTTAATTTTCTGAAAAAGCCTGGTGGTTTCTAAAATAAATATGAATTTTGTTTGCGAAATTATGGATTTTCTTATAATTTTCTAGCCTATTAAAGCAATTTTGGATTTTCCTGAAATTATCAGATAGCCCTTTTGAAAAGCCATTTAAATTACAATATAGCACCAGATTTATAGGATTCTCGGCACGAGGAACGAATGAAGTAGAAAGAGGCAGGGCAAGGGAACAGAGGGAAACGGTTTTGACACCTTGAAAGACCAAGGCCGGCTGAGTGGCAGAAAGTAAGCCACGAACTGGCAAATTTCAGTTTCGAGCACAAGACAAGGCAGTACCTAATTCTTTTTGAAAGAAGAAGGTGATACAACTCTCTGCTACGGCTTCTCACAAAGACTTGGCCGTTAATTCTCATCTTCCTTTCTTTGTCCAGTTTCGAACTGTAGAAATTGGAAATTGTAAGTTAGATTGTAACGTAGGGCTGGGACGAGTACTCGTGATTACTCGTACTCGCGAGTACTCGCTTGCGATTGCGAGTACTTGTACTCGCGAGTAAAAATGCGCGAATAATTACATACTCGCGAGTACTCGTACTCGGTATTTTTGCTCGTGAGCACGAGTTATAAAATCCAAATTCGGAGTAATAAAAATGCTTAAACTCGTCTAGTACTATTGTATTATAATTAAGGCAACCGGAATTTTGCGATTAAGAATCCAAACTTTATGCAATCTTTTTCGAATTTTGCAATTTATGCAATCTCAATTTTTGAATTTTGCAGTTTATGCAATGTCGGGCTACAATTATGCATTTTGTGCAATTTAATTTATAACGATACATACCAATTAATACAAACCAGCTTGCAATGTTTTGAAATTGAAACGTATTATTTTACGCTGGGAGCCAGGCTGAGGCGCTGCGTTGTTTAAAATTATTTGCTGCAAAACTTTTACTTTTTTAATGACTTATTTTTTCAAGTTTTTGGTACTTGTTGAATTATGCATTTCATGCGACCATGTTGCTCAATTATGCAAGAATTATGCATTTTCGCGTCTGATTTTGAATTTGATGCGTTTTATGCAATTTGAATTTTCTGTTTTTGCCTTTTGCAATAGTTTGGTGGTCAAACGGTGAAAAATAAGGCAACCAGTATTCTGCTATATTGTTTTGCGTTTTATGCGTTTTATGCTTTTCGGTTGCCTGAATTATAATATAAGTATTATTGACATAATTTTAAAACTTTTCAAAAAGATCGCAATTAATTGCGTTAGTAATCGTTAGATATTTAATACGCAGACAATACCCAATTTAATGTGGCGAGAGGCGTTAAGATTTGGCTAGATTTTATTGTGTTTAAGCCGCTCGCTACATTTTGCTATTTCTTTTTCAGCGCGACGTCGTAACATTGAGTC
>JAAXYX010002772.1:0-16356 GCA_036851915.1 Ptenothrix huangshanensis | reverse complement strand
CTTCCTTAGGGTTCTTGGTTAATTAAGGACTAAGTTACTAACCCCCTTTTAACTTGATTTTAATTAGCTAGTCTTCTAGCTCGGGTTTGTTTAGCTAATCAGACTGGAGTCTAATTTCGCTTGAAGTTAACGACCATTACTAATTATTGTGACGACAGTGTGTCATCCCCAACGACCAAGTTTTACACTTTATACTTACTTGTCCATAATTGTCTTTATGGTTGGAATATGAAAACCGAAATCAGAACCGAAAATCGAAGGGAAGAAAATAGAAAAATGCTCGTCAGTTCTGGTTCTGCAGATTGGAATTAATTACAGGTATTCGGATTCGAATCCTTCAATTAGGAATTATGAGGAAGTAAGTGTATCTATAGTTACTGTGTTCCCATGGGTGGTCGTGTCGTGGTGTGGTCGGAGTTTTGCTAGTAGCTGCAGATACTATTGCTTTCGCCATTGGTTTCATATTGCTGAATGAATGGTGTAATTATTTACAAAAGTTTTCTACTCCGGGTCTCCGCTAGTCTAATTTTATTCCTTGCTTCAAATCAACATTCTTGTTTACATTTATTTTGTTGCGTCATTCCACAGAAAGGATTAAAATTGCCAAGCTTTACTTTCTGCATTTCATCCTCTCTCTGCTCCCCAATTCCTAATCATCCCGGAATACTACGATGGCGTGGCGGTGTTCGGGACTGGATTCCAATTATTAGGAAAATATACACAAACTATTTCCAACTTCCAGTAAATTTCCTTCTCCAAACCCCTTTATACCTACCAGGTACGCACATACATACAAAAGTAAGTACATACTCTAATTCATGTCCTTCGGCTTGGATTGTCATGCAGCAGCATCTTGTATTTTCTAGTGCATTTCGATTTCAACCATTGTATGTATACTTATACCGTGTTGGAAACAAAGGTAATTTAAATTGCAAAAAATGGATGTAAAAAATAATTCTTTGGGTTAATTACTTGACAGAATTTGAAATAACAATTAATCCTAATCTTTAATTTTACCGCCAAATCCAAATTCAATTTTCTAAAATTAGTACACTGTCGGAACTGGGGCATTATAAAGCGGCCAAAAACATACTCGCATTTGTGCAATTATGAGCGCAGTTAGTATTCATCTCAAGATGTGATTTTAAGCATTTTGGGTGAACTAAAGCTCAATCTTAACTGCGTTTATAATGATATAAAATAGGACTAGCATTGTGGCACTTTACATGCATTTTTTCCTGTTTTAAGATGGGTTAGTTTATACAGTGTAGATAGTTATTAGATAGCTATTGTATACTACTCTATATCGATAAGTTGGAAGATTTTAATAATTAATTAATCAAGAAAATACAACCAATGCAAAGTGCCCATCTAGATGAATAACTTAATTAATTCCTATGATAATTAAACTAAAATGTAACTAAACAATGTGATTTAATTGTCATTAATAAAGGCGATTAAAAAACAAAAGCACAACGTCAGTGTTAGAGTGAAGAGTGTCCAATACCCCTTTACAAAATCTTGGGCAAACAGAAAACCATTCAGTGCTTTCGGAAGGCGGATTTGAATAGTAGCAAAAGCTTCAGTATATCCTCGGACTACGTACTCATAGGCAATTGACTTGAACTGACGAAAACGTAAGAAGACTGCGGATTGCTTCGGCAGAAATTGAGAAATGATATTGGAGTATTGGAAGGGAGCATAGAGCACTATCCCTCTAGCGGGAAGAAAAAATTCAAGCCACATCATAAACAAATGACATGATGCCATCCAATCCGATTCATTTTATCAACAAACTTGTTCCCGTCTGCCTTCTGCCATTCATGCAAACATTGCAAACTGTAAACACACAGCAACAGCTTTGCCATAATCATCCCTTCAAAAAACATCTACAGCCTATGAACACCACTACGTATGTAGTACGTACCTATGAAACTAATAATAAATTCTAGATTCTAGTTCCCCACGTCTGTCCACACGTTGAAATTCCATCTCGAGCCAAACAAATCAAAAGCAAAACCAAAGACCATACATACATAGGATATTTAATGGGTTTAGAATTTTAAAAAACATAAGCGTAATCATATTAGTATTGCGAATGGTGATAGGACTCATGATCATGAGTATGAGGATGACAGATACCTTTAGAACTCTCATGTGCCCACGAGAATCACTGCAGGCATAGACCAGCGAGAAAAGTAGAGTATGAGCACCACTAGCACTAGCAATAATGCGAAAAACCTTTTAAAATACAGAATCTAAATCCAACGTCGGTCGCTCCATCTCCATCTGAATGATGGAGATGGAATATGGAGTTGAATTACAAGCTGAGCAAAGAGCAAGTAAAAAGCTACGAGAACCAAGGATCCATCGAATAATTCTACCATCGCATCATCATCGTTTCAGTATTTATTATTCCTCCGAATCTGTATCTATCATAATCACAGAGTCGCAGACTCAACAATCATAGTCATAGAGAATACCATGCAATCTTAAACGAACCACAGAACCAGACAAGCAAATTACATGATGCACTTTGCCTCACGTTCATTCTACAGTCATTTTGCATGTGTTGGTGCTGGTGTTGCTGCACTATGTATATGTAGTGTACACGGGAAATTGTGCAAAAGCGCAAATTTCAATAAACGTCACAGCAAATCTCATTGGATTGCATTTTAAAGGAGAGAAAAGATAGCTGTGTGTATGCTATGTTATATGGATATGGCAATGGGAAAAGAACGAGTGGTAGTCATAGTCAGAGTACAGAGTAATGTTGTTTCATGTTGGAGGTTTAAATTGGTCGGTGTTGGTGTAACTAGTCCACGTAGAAGAAGCAAGGAGGGATGATGGAGGGAAGAAGGCGAGGAAGACGGCGTAGGGATGAAGATTTTACGTTTTGGGGTTGGGGATGGGGATTTTTGGAGGAGGGGTGGGGGGAAGAAGAAAGAGGCGCAATAATTTTAAAATGTTCTCTTTTGAAGACATGAAGGAGTCTCGACGTTTCAAATCTTTGTCCTTCATCCAGTCCTCATTTTATTCAAGTTGTTTTCTATCTCTAGGATTTTTTTTCATAACAGAACATAACTATAACCTTAGTCAGCCTAGTAGAACAAATGTAATATCTCTGGTCTGGTCTCTTCTCTCCTCTTCTCTTCTGTCTTCAAGCAGGCTTTGGCTTTGGCTCTTGGAGTTGGGAGTGTAGTAGAGTAGGTACAGGGAGATATCTGTAGAAATGAGAGAGAAGAAACTTGCTTTTGCTCCTCACTCACTTCTCTCTGATGATTCAGTTTTGTTGAGTTGAGTTGGGGGTTTCACTGGTTTGGTTGGTTGGCTGGCTGGCTGGTTGAATGGATGATTTTGCCTTTGCCTTTGCCTTTGCTTTGCCTTTAGTCCTTTAGTTAGTTGGTCGACAGTAGAACTCTATACGAAATACTCTGCTTCACTCCCTACTCCTATATTATTATTATTATATAGCTATCTCTCATTGTGCATTATATTATATGCTATATGTTGTGAGTAGGCCTGTATTGGAGTCCTGGTTTGCTTTTCAGTACCTATACGTTGCTTCTCCTGAGAATGAGGACTTTGATCATTTTGCCTTTTACTTAGGTTAGTATAATGTAGTGGAATATAGTGTTATATGTATAGCTATAGGTTCTCGTTCCACACACATAGCTTCGATCATGTACATAAACCCTTTTAGCTTGACTCCGTTGCTTACGAAGGATGATGATGATATGATGGTTCATGTTCATGGATGGAATCACTAGTGTCTATACCTATAGCTAGAATATGCGAGTGTACATATTCCTAATACATCTCTCTCCTCTCCTCTTCTCACAGTTCTCACTCGATCCTCTCTCTCTCTCTCCCTCCTCGTCCTCAGTTCTCTTCTGATACTTCTTCTTTATGAGTTTTTCCTTCGCCACGGTATGTACGAGAGAAGATAGATATGCATGTTGGCTCCTTGCACGTAGGACGTGGGACGAACTGACGTACCCCAGACACACTATCGCAACACAACTAGAACCAGCATCAGAACCAGCAACCAGAGGCCTATAGAGTTTACTCTTTAGAATTATAGTCTCGCATAAAAAGAGACTAGGAATACGAACAAGTACAACTTTGGGAGCTATAGAGTGCAAAGTAAGTGTAGGTGTACTTATATATAGGTATGTAGGTACTATAGGATGGAATTCAAACGGATTCTGGGTATACTTGTAGAGAGAAGGTGGTTGTAGGTATAACTATAGAGAACTTGTATACATATAGGTATAATGACATGTACATGAATACTCTGTATGTGCTTTGTACGATAGGTTATATTTCCACATAATAATAAATAATACATAAAGTTGGTGTTGGTGGCTGGCTGTGAATGCTTTACATAGGAGTCTTTCCCATTGCATTGCATTGCCAATAGCCAAGCTATGCTATGCTAGAGCAGAGTAACAATGAGGGGAATATGCGTCTCCTTTATCCTTCGGTTGAGTCAGTAGTGAGTTGAGTGTACACTGCACTCTGTATACCAGATACCCACCAGATACCATACCAATGCGATGCAGTCACTCACTGTAGTGTACCACACAAGTTTCACCTAATGTTTTCCCTACAGTTTAAATGCATACTGGAATACCGTATATATACACACAACGAGAACAATGCAACTATAATACGTCTATATACTGCTATTCCGTTTGCATTTGCCTTTGGTCTTATACTTCTATAGGTATAGCTATAGCATTGTAGTACTCATACTTTGATTGTAGTTATAGTTAAGCTTTCAAGGATGGAAATGGAAAAGCTCTTTAACTTGTACACTGGCATGGCATCATGGCATGGCAATGGTTCCAACTCCAACTTCAACTCGCTCCTTCTGCACTATGTATTCCTTATAGGTACTTGTATTCTATGCCTTGCTCCTGTTTGTTCTCTCCCTCAATTCTCTTCTCTTCTCTCTATATCTCACCAACCGAAGCAAAGTAAAGGAAGCCAACCCAAGTCAAACCAGAGGTACCTTACTTACTTGGCCAATACTATAGTAGGGAACGAAACCGAGAAGCAAGCAACGTCAACGTCGTCTGATTCTCATTCCCATTCCCTATACTCCATCCCATAGAACCATTGGACGATCCGCTATCCACGGTACACTGTACGCCACGCCACTGCATTACCTTATAATAATTTATACGGGTGTACTATTACACGGTATACAGTCGACGTCGACGTGATACGTAGATAGCTCTGGCTTCAGCTTTAGCTTTAGACTGTGACTCTGGGCTAGTACATACAGGCTCTCGCAATCTCCCACAAGAACATGTGACGCATAGGTGCATAGATGTACACGGTGAAACTGGCATAGTATAGCCAGACAGGCTTCAGTTGAGAGTTCGAGAGGATCCCTGTACTCTACAGTTCTTTCAGTGCTTCCTTTCTGAAGGGGGAAAATGAGATTCTCTCTCACCAGGACCGTATACTGTAATGCAATGCAATGTAGTGCTAGAGGAATAGCTGGCTCTATATGAGAAGGAAACTCCATGCAGTGGATTCATACACGTCGACGTTGACTGGTACAGCCGAAGCAAAGCAAAGGCTTAGGTCTTTCCTACTCAACTTCAACTTCGGTCTAATACACTATGCTTTAGATACTACATTGAAGATTGCCATTACCATTGCATTGCATTACATTACATTGCGCTGCTGTTGCTGCCTACCCAAGCTAAACCTTCTGCCTGCTTGTATGCCCGACGAGAGGAAACCTAACCAAAGTCCTCACCAAACCGTAAGGCAAACCAAGCCGGAGCAAAGTGAAGGAAAGTAAGGCATGGAGGCTGAAGCCACGTAGCCTCAAAAATGACTATTGTATTTTAGCTTTATAATATTATTATTATATTCCAAGAGCTTCAACTCACACTACACTACAAATAATACTGCTCCATGGATGCAATGCATTACGCTTATTACTTACTCATACTAGTTTCATCCAGCTACTCCCATTCCACCTTAAACACTCCAACTACACTCCGGCCTACGCTGTACTACTACTGCGTCTCACACTCGCTCTGGCCTGGTACTGGACTAGGTACAATTCGAAATATCTGTAGACTGTAGAAGTGGCAGCCAGACTGACGAGGTCGAGGACGAGGACAACTCAAGCACCGGAGCCCAGGACACGAGTAGACTATAGTATAGTCCTGCTGCTTCTATTAGTACTGGTCTTCTGGACTACAAGGCTGTAACCGGATTCAATTCAATTGAAAAGGATGGGTAAAAAGAGAAGGAAGATTACGAGAATAAAAAACTGAAAACGAAAAAGAAAAAGGGTTCCTATTTTATTTTCTGATGACGGGATGAGGGAAGAGGGGCAAAGGAAATGCAAGGAGGGGAGGCGAAAGGGAAATGATAATATATGAGATTGTATAAATATAGTATATTGTAGTATCCCCACCAACAATCAGTTTTACTTTTTATAGTATGGATTATGGACGGACCAAAGCGAAGGGAAGGGAGCATTTCCCAGCGTTTTATTTCAATTCAGGGGATCACAATGTATATAAATAAATTCTTATCTACCTATAGGGACTTACTTATATTCTCTTAGCCAGGTTAGTGTTAGTTTCATCTTTTCTATATTACCCGTTATAAATTTTAACTTGAGGATGGTCTTTTGAATTTTGAGAATATTAAAATGAAATATGGATATAGGTATGGGTATAGATGATATATGATTATGGATTAGTAGTGGATTGTAAATTCCATTCATTTACTATACAGTTAAATATTCTACTAATATAATCTACTAAATTAGCATATGAAATGCTCGGAATTTTGCATAACTCTTTTATCACTCCATCCAGCCCTGGGTTTTCAAAATTATTTTCCCGGTTGTAATAAATGCAAAGGTAAATAGTATGCAAATGATGTGAGTCATAATTAGTTTAAATACTTAATATTAGTCTAGTTTAGATTGTTTTCTACGGGCTGATGGAAAGGGGAAATTTGATTAGGAATCATTTTAGTTTATTTTCAAGTGTTTCCTTTACTCCCAATGATTTAATAAGATTCGATGAAAAATCTAATGTTGCGCGCCAAAATTAATTGCCTGGATTGATTCAAAAATTATTGAGAAATATTTTGGGTACTTGGACTAGTGCTTTGGGTGGGATTTGGATTGACATGTGTTTCTTTTTGTTAGACTGAGAGAGGAGCAGGACAAGCTCGAGTAGAGTAGAGCAGAGCAGAGCCGTCAACCAACTAGCTGTGGCAAGTCAAAACTGAATGGATTGAATATAGAAGAGTGTTGGGAAGTAATGTCAAGTTGGGTAAAGTAAAGATTTGAAGAAGAAGTAGTGGCGTTATTAGAAAAGGAGCGAGTTTGGCTTGACTTGGACTTGGCGTTTTGGCTGCCAGTCTGACTGGCTCCCATTCCCAAATTCCCAGATTGCCTTCCCTTGCATAGTGCTGTGCATTGCTTCGTCTGCTTCTGCTTCGTCTCTGTCTGCTCCAAGTTTGCCATGCAATTTCCGAAGAGTATTGGATTGTGAAGGAGGAAAGGAGACCACGTAGTCTATCCAACTCCAAGTCTCTACAAACTCTAGAAACTGGCGGCTATGCTATGCTCTGTGCTAGCCTATTCTGTGCAAGCAATCCAATCCAAGTCCAAAGGCAAAGTAAAGGCAAGAGGAAAATGAAATGCGCCTGGCTCTCAACTCAAACTCAAAGTCTCAGTCTGAACTGAACCAGGCTTTTTTCCCTGCTCTATATATATACGGATAGAAATAGGAACACGAAATATCATAGTAGGGATGGCTCCGGCTTCGGTTATATGTATCTCTCTTGGCGTTGGATCTGGTTCTGCTATTCTCTGTCTCTGTCTGTCGATCTGAGCTCTCTCGGTTCTATTTCTCTTCTGATTCCCTTCTCTGGGTGGTTTTTGGATTTCTGGATGGATTTCGGGTAGTAGTTGTAGCTGTAGCGGTGGTGGTAGTGGATGTGGATGCGATTGTGATTGTGGGAGTTGCTCCTGCACGCCACCACACTGTCGACTCAGGTCTCTAACTATTGCCACCAATTTTTCCCCGCTTTTTCTACTTGCATGCAAAAAAACCTGCCCGTTTTTCCTCGTGCTCCTTCCTTCCTCTTTCTTGGCTCTGCTTCTCTATGCTTTGTTTTGACTTTGCTTCTCCTGATATCCTTGCGCATCTTTCCCTTGGCTTCCTTTCCTTTCCTCTCGTGTCGTTGTCGTTTGTTGTTTGCTTCTCTTCGCGAGAACAGCATCTATTTTAACAGAATTACCACTGGTGATGGGGATCGTCTCGAAATAGAATGGAATGAGACGAGGAAGGAGAGCTTCTTCCCTCCGTTCCTTTCCAATATCCTTCCGATGAGAATTCCGATTCCGAACGCATGCATTTTGTCGATTTGCTATTAGCAATTACCAAATATATTACTGCTACTTGGTCTTGGGCATGATAGGGGTAGGATGTATATAGGCTGAGGATATAGTCGTAGTGATAGTGATATGGCTTTCGTTCTCATCACCGTTACTTCAGCAGCTATCTATCATACGGTAATACTTACACTTACCTCTATGAAGTGGCAGGGATGCAAAGAACATGTAAGTTGTAATTAAATTTATCAAGAGGTCCCCATTTAGTAATTATCGATGTGTAATGGTTCGTTTTCTAAATAAGCTTGAATGGAATAATTTGCCGCTGTGATGCAGTGCAATGCGATGGTGGGAAGAGATAGAGGTGGAATGTCATTGTCGTTCAGTCGCCTTACCTATTCTTTGAATTTTCAATGTGTTTGTGATTGTTATGTAAACAAACTATGAATTGTCATTATTATACGTGCGGTTATTTTATCTATCAATTTAGTTACTCCATTGACAGTTGTAATTACTCATGGGTTCTCTCTTATTAAATTGCTCGTACCTTTTTTATTTATATACGTAGGCGTAAATATACCTGCCTCGACTTCTGCTGCAGAAACATACTTGGTATGTGCATGTATTCCAGGATTAGAATTCAGAAAAAGTGTTTAACTAATGACAATTAGAAATTAGAATGCATTCATCAGTAGTTCCTTTACACATTTTAATTTTCCCGCCATGCCAGTATTTTCAAGAATTTTTCAAACAAAATCCCTTGCTTTGCAGTTTTCAATGCGAATTATCGAAAAAAATTGACTCGAGCCAAATACAAATACAAATATTTACCAAAAAAAAGAAAAAAAATGCAGCTTTCCTTTCCTAAAAAATAACATTTTTTTGACAAGAATTGCATTGCATGAAGAAATTGCAATAAAATTAAAATCGAAATCTCCCCCACCGTGAAATATTCATTGGTATTGGTTTTTAGTATAGCATATACGGTAAGCAGAGTGAAAATATGAAAACGTGTGGATGATACCTATGCTAATGCTTATTCCTTGGCGTGTGCTCTGGCTGTATTTACATGTGTCTGAGTTGTTCCTCTGCTTCTCGAAGATGATCCCGCTTCGAAGAAGTGTCATGAAAACAAGCTTCCTAGGATTCTACAAATCCTAGGGATACGAGGATCTGAAGAAGGTAGGGAGATTGCAGACAGGCTGATGATCGTCAGTGTGTATCCCTAACATAGCTACACACGTTGGAAATCACAAACACCTTTGCAACGTATGGGGTAGCATAATTGCATGGCGTGGTATGGTATGGCATGGCAGTGCAAGAGAAAATAATGAAAAGCAACACTTCCTTGGTAACGGCAACGGAATTGCGGAGGTGGCCAACGACTTTGACGTCGACTGCACTTGCCGCTACCAACAGCAACAGCAACAACAACCAAAGATGAACCAAAGCCAAGCAACGCTAAAAGCTTTGAAATGTTATACTGTGCTGTGCCATCATATAGTGGGTTGCTTTACCTCTTCTCTTCTTCTTCGCTACGAGCTTTTCAACAATTCACCACCACCACCCTTTTTGCCTACTCTTCTGCTGCATTGCAATATATTTACTACTGCTATGTAATTCTAAGCCAAGAAATCAAGTCCCACATAAAGTGCCAACTGAAAAGTCGAAGGAACCCAAATGGAAATCCAAGTGCCGATGCCGATGCGATGCCATTCATCTCATTCTTACCTGAACATTAACCAAACACACGGTGGAATGATGGAATGGAAAGAAAGCAGGAGAATAATTGTGATTCTTTTTCTTATTCTATTTCCTTTCCTCAGTCACAGCACATAGGCCCACATCTTGATACGCCAAGACTAAAGTAAGTATACCTATGTACATACGAATGACGGTGTTCTCTTTCCCTATACTATTGTTGGGCATTGTTAAGCATGCCGCAGAAACTGTGTGCATTCCACGCATTGTGCTGATATTTCTCTAAAATCCAACTCCCCTCATTGCTTCCTTCCATTTCCATCTGGTCTCTACCTGGACTGGTCGGGTCCTTTGTGTCTGCATAGGTATAGTCTGTCTGTGTATATACTTATAAATATTATGTGTAAATGGGTAAATATGTGGATTGTGTAGGTATCTGCTGGAGATCCGATCGTCAGGTGAATGGTGAAGGATAAAAGTAGACGAGGAAGGGAACCACTTGGTGATGGTCCTTCACCGTCTTTCCTTTTTTCTGATTTTGGGTCCACTTCTTGTTCTTCTGTCCCTCTATCCATCCACAGCCAAAGCCAAAGCCACCTTTTCTGCGTTTCTCTACCTTGTGAGGTTAGTTCGGGTTGCAGTTGGAAACCAAGGGAGCAATTGGTCTACGTTTTCCCTTGCTATCATTCGTTCATATCGGTTAGAGAACATGCCAAGCCAGGGAAGGTAGAGAATGAAGAGAGCAGGCACGGAAAGGCAATGTGGAATTACAAGCTACAGTCGAATTCATTCCATTGCTCCAATCCAGTCAAATCCAATCCATGGAAATTCCCATTCTCTCGTATCCAGCTAATACAGACACACGAACCACCAAGGCAGAGAGAACTACAAAGTACAAACTAGCACAGTCTGATAACTAAAACTAATAATGTTATGCAATGCTACATCTATACACTTACTCTCATATCTTGTGCTTTTCTTCCCATTCCTTCGGTCTCCTGCTGCCAAGCGATTCGGCTTCGGCTTTCAACTTCCAAGCACAAATCCTCAGCCTTCAAAGTCTATACGTTACCCCAAAAAATGAAAACTACAGCCAGCCTTAAAGTACACTATACCAGGGAACAACTACTACTGCACTATCAAGTGTGCTGCTTGTGCTTTTCGTGTTACCTCTACAACCCGAGCTTCCTTGGAGCAAGACTTTTTAAACGTGGAAACACACACGTCCAAAAGTCCAACTTCCAACGTCCAATTCCAACTACTCTCACATTTGCTTAACCCACAGATTCTGACTTACTCACATAGCCCCGAAGTGATGCATGCGTGTGTCCACTGGGTCCACGTTCCAATTCTCCATTCAACATTCCCACTCCAGTACCTATAGCACCACTATACCCTGGTACTTGCCTATTACCTAGTCGAAAGTAGCATGTGGGAAAGTCCTTTATGGAGCAGGACTGGACTATTTACTATTTAATTTCTATGCCAATGTATTTATTTGAATGAGTCGACATATAACGTGAGGATTTTTACATTTCTTTGAAGGATGCATGTGCTGGTACTGGACTACTCTTGAGCTAGTTCTACTTACGTATTTGTTATCGTGAGCCTAGTAAAAGCTAGTACTGGATCGAGTAATACCAACTTTAATTACACTTTCTTCATGCCTCCGCTTCCTCGTAATTCATGGGATCTCCTGATTATCTTAGGCTGTGAAGGATGTACGTATTGACTTGACTTGGGAGTGGAGATGATCTCAAGTGCCAGTGGACAAGAGTATAGTATCATAACCATCATGATCGCAATCCAATCATCGGCTCTCGAACATATGAAATGTGAAATGTGGAAACGTGAGTAATCTGTACAACAACATTAAGCTAATTCTTCCGTCCACAGCCAGCTTACAAGTTACAAGAGCAAGTACAAGTTAGCCAATTCCGAATCCGAAACCAATTCCAGTAAATTAATAACCTCGCCTTCCAATCTCCCAATCCTCACTGCAGCATTCGCGCCAAAGCCTCATTCCATCTGCCCTTGCTATGCCATCGTCAGTGCTGGTCAAGTCAAGTCAATTCAATTCAAACCAAACGAATAGCAAGAGCCAGCATCATCACTACTAACGATGACGACTGATTGCTCGAGTATATCCAAAGCATAGCATGTAGCCTTGCGTTGCAATGCATTGCACTCAATATTGAATTCAATTGCATCGGGAAAGTTGACGTTTCCCACAAAGCACGGACAGAAGTGTGATCGTCGGAATCTGTACCCAAGTAAGAAAGTACAACGTACCACGTTAGATTCGATGCAATTGAAAGAAGAACGGGAATGCATGGAAATCTCAAGCCGCCAAAGCAAGTGTCAGTGAGATACAAATGCACGGAAGAAATGTGGTAGAGAAGGCGAAGGAGAAATAAGTGATAGGTTGGCAGATTGCAATAGCAGAGCAACATGATGATGATAATGTGCTTTGGTTTGGTCGCATAGCCTTGCAGTTGCATTCCACAGTCGTTCAATGTTTCAGCCTCTCATAGTTGTGGCAATAGGAGGTAAGTCGTAGTTTTGATGAAAGGACCTAAACCCAAACCTAAAGGCTGAAGCATAGACAGGACAAGGGAAGAGTAACGCGACGTTGGTTTCTGTTGTGTTGTGTTAGCATGAGCAGGACAGAACAGAATGTGGAAGGCCATCCTATCGCAATCAGGATATAGTCGACGAGAGAAAAGGAAAAAGAACTCAGTCAAATTCAAGCAACAAACTCAAAAAAGTCTTCTCCTCACTCAGTCGCTGGTCCTGGTCCAGGACTTGGTCCACGACTTCCCTCTGCGTACCGTAAACATGATCAAAAGTATGAATTGCGCGCGAGAGAAAGATCGGTAGGTACGAAGTGGTGTTAGTTAGTTGGTAAGGTAAAGCCGATGGAAGTAGCAAAGGCAATGCAATGACAAGGTGAATTTAAGCAACGTCCACATAGAAAGCTATGCGGAGTATTCCTACAGATAACTGGCTGTCTTCTACTGCTCTCTCTCTAATTCCGTTTCCTCGTTCAATGTTTCTTGTCTGTAGACTTACCTACTTGGAAAGTTGAGATAAATACATCCAGCGTACGGAGACTAGGACTGATGACTACATCGAAAGTGATCTAGAGGAGTAGCAGCAAAGCGGCGTCAGCCTACCGAACGTCATGGACAGAAGAGAAGCAGACGAGTGCACAAAGTCAGTAATTGTACGTAGGCAAAGGCTACCGACTTACAGAGAGCAGATCTAAACTAAAACTAAAAGGAAAACCAAAGCCGGGCTAAAGCTGAAACTAAAGAACAGACAGCAAGGAAGAACAGGAGTCTTTGAAAGACTAAGGAAAGGCAAAAGGAAACGGTGGTTGGAAGCGTAATGCCTACTTAAAATACGTCTCCTTATCATCGTGTCTATGCAATGCAATGCAAAGGGAATGCAATAAGAGCTTGACTGGGAAAATACACGGAGAGAAGGTTAGTCAGCAAAGGCACCATGTCTTCCATTCCCATGCATTTCTCCTCTATACTCTGTCACAGGAGTTGCGAAGGGAAGACAGTAGTTTGGTTTGCATAGAGAGAATAACAGAGCATGGCATGGAATTGAGAATATTACCAACTAAGTTGAAGTTGGGGCAAAATACTGAGACTGAGAGAGCAATACTGAGAAACTGGGAGACGGAAATTTGTGAAAGACTGAAAGAGTACAACATACGGTATACGGCCACGACTCACTCCAAATCACTAGCTGGCATAGTTTGTCTTTGCCTTTGCCATAGTCATTGCTTTAGGTAGACGAGAGGAATAGAGGACTCAACTGAAACCAAGCCATACCATACCATAATGTGAGACGATGCCCTAGCATAGGAAAAGCAAATGCATGGGTTGGATTGGGACTCATTCGCAGGAGTATACATGGCTAGATGGAAACTATGGGTGGATAGATGGATGGTTGGAAAGGGTAATGTAAGTAAGGAAAGCCTGTGTAGAAATAGGCAAAGGAATAAAAAACATTACTCAGCCAGACTTGCGTATGGAAGGTACATAGTTGCGTTAGTTGGGTTGGAGTTGGGACTCAAAGGAAATGTACGGGGTGACTGATTTGCAGAGAATTGGGTGGCCACAAACTCAATCTCCCATGCCCCTTCCATCGGGGTAACTGTCTATAGAGCTTTCTAATTTATCCTAGCGTCAGTTCTCAGTCACCCTGTACATCGCAGGATGGTATGGTGGGACTACAGCCACAGAGAAGAACATACCTAATGTAGTTTTGCCTTTGCTCTACCATCATCTACTTGTACTCGTAGTCTCCTATGACTTGAGTCAGACTTGTATTCCATGCCATCCATTACATATAGCACTATGGCCCGAGTACTCTCACGAAATACTCAAATGCTGACTAGTAACTAGAGCTTGGCTTGGAAGCCTTCCCTATTCTGTTCCACACCGTACACAGTCTCTCTCTATACAGCTGTTCTATACGTGGGCAGAGAGAAGTACAAGTTGTATTTGTATGTTCATCCACAATCCACATTGTACGCTGTAGACTGTTCTTCGAAACGAGCTTTGAAGGCTAGATCTTACACACACTATGCCATGCCATACAGATATTCCCTGCCTTTGCCTTTACCATTACATTTGCTCCAAGCTACCAGCCCAACACCAGCACAGAGCCTTCTGAACAAAACTCTTTGGTATTATTCCCTAGCACAAGAGAACTCCAACTCAATGCACACGCAGTATACGATAAAAACTCATGGCTATACTGAGACTACTGCTGTAAAGGAAAACTGTATGAAACTTGACGACCCAAACTCTAACTCCAACTCCAACTTCAACTCCACCAGTTTCTATCAACATCAACATCCACCAGAGTGAAGGCAGAGAGAGCCAGAGCCAGTGCCAGTACGAGAACCACAGTATACTTGTGTAGACTTGGCCCAAGATACTTCTTGCAATTCCATGAGCAAATGCAATCCTATGCTATGCTATGTATTGTGAATGCCTAGTTTGGTTTATCTTTACGTGGAGAGGCATAGGATGCGAGTGGCAAGTAACATGTCCTCGTATAAAGTCCAAGTTAGTTTTGTCTAGGAAGGAAAGTTTTTGGTCAGGTTGGTTGGAGGTGTGTAATATTGGGATATTAGAGTAAAAGCATTGCATTAGTGAATAGTGGGTTGGAGATAGAGCTTTTGGGTTTTGGTTTGGGCCAGACCAGGCCAAGAGAAAAGTTGTATTATCGACTAGCAGAAAGAGCCTGAGTGTGTGCTATGCTGGAAGGGAGTGTGTGTGGATGTAGTTGGGCATAGGCGCTTGGCATTGGGACTGAGTGAGTGGAAATTGAGCTTCGAGCCTTTGCGTTAGACGGAATGAGAATTGTGAGAGGGAGAAGAGCTGTGGCAGGAGAGCCGAATGAAATCCAATGGCAGAGCGTGCATTGTGAACGAGGAACGGCAACTCGAGCCAAGAGCTAAGAAAAGGAAAACACAGCTTCCAAGCCTTGCATTACGTATACACACAGTCAGGGCTACGGACGGCAACGAAACCAAGCTCTGTGCTATCATCTCCAAATAATGCTCCTTCTCCCGATCCCAGCACCAACGTGTTTTTCAAAGTAAAATACCCCGCAACCAGCAACAACAACAAGATATATCAACACCAACACTAATTCCATATCTCACCCATTGTCAAAATAGACTATTAATTACCTTTCCCCGATCATCTGTGAAATCAATCAACTTTCCAAGTCCAACCACAAACTCAGTGTCATTCAGTGCAAGTGACCACGAAAGTACACCTTCCAAACAAACGATACGGGTAAGTCATTTACATTTTTCTATTTCTTATCGACAATTCACAAATATTCAATGACAATCAGTACTCAAGAACAACCGTGTGACTAGAAATACCGAAGGTGCAGTAAGGGTAGTTAGGAGTAATGAATCATGTTCATGTCAAGTTTGTTATATGGAATAGTAATTCGTCACTTGGTGTTTGTTGTTTGTGGGAAAGGTGGTGACATTATTTGATCCCGGTCGGTTTTTAGAGTAGCAATTAGTAGGAGTAGTAGTGTTTAAAATTTAGATAGAATTTTTAAGATTGACGATTGTTGACTGTCGTTGCTGAGTGGTTACTGGAGAAGGAATTGATAGTGTCATTAGTTGTTAGTGTTAGTTATTAGTAGTTTGGGGTTATTATTAGTTTGAGAAGTAGAATTGTGGATTGTCATTGTCATTGATTGTGAGATAATTAGTT
>JAAXYX010002771.1:0-16362 GCA_036851915.1 Ptenothrix huangshanensis | reverse complement strand
GCCTTCAGGAGTACGTAGTTGCATTAGTTCAACTTAAAAATCATAAATACTTTGTAATTTGAGATAAAAACTGCACACGGGACTTCATTACCATTTATTTTTAGTTGTCAGTTATTAGAAGTAGTACTTCCAAACGATATACTACATTTAATGATCTTTATTGATGTTTGAAGTTATGAGAGTTGATTACCTGTTGCAAGTTGCCAGCTGTAGTCAAGTGATTGGTTGTTTATTACTTGAAAACTCGTGGTTATATCTATTATTAAATAGCTGAAAATCTGAACTAGAAAAGGAGTAGTGTGATGATGACAGTACCTATTCAGTTAAGTGTCAAGTATGTACAAGTACAATAAAAATTAAAAGTTTCACATAATAGTTACCTATTAACTAATTATATTACCTATTTATGCAATCAAGTATAGCCAGTATAGTAAACGATGACTATGACTATGGTACCTGGTACAGAAAGGAATTAACGAAGTTAGCATACCTACAGGTAGTTAGTGATTAGTGATTACTAAATTTTAGTACAACAACTAGTACAAGTAACATTAGCAATCAGTATTCAGCTCAATTATTCAACCCTGATACACTCAATTCGCAACTTTAAACTTGTGACTTGTCTCCTCCACTCATCACTCATTTATCATTGATTTTCTACTTCATTTGCGAAACTGCAACCACCACATATAAATGACTTTTCAGCCTGTCACAAGTTATTAACCAGTTTTCATCTTCAGCTACGAACAATCGTCCATAGACTTTTGTAAATTTGATTTACATTTTCAAACTTTTCCTGACACCTGACCTGATTCACGTGTAGAATTAATTATTTTGCCTTCCTTGGTCGCAATCGTAACCATGAAACTTTGTCTAGCAATCGTAGTAGCGATACTACAAGTTTTCCTGACAGCTGATGGAGTTTACAGTCGACCTCAAGCACTAGCTGACCCTCCTCAATCATGGAGAGAGCACTGGTTTGAGCACAATCAGCAAATCACCCGAGTTTTCCTCGACGAACATGTAGCAGTTTACTATGATAGTGACGTCAAGTCTTCAATTACCTGGCCCTTCGCATATCTGTCCAAAGTTTGGCGCTACGTTAAAGAAACGTATGGGAATTTCGGACCAGAGAGTCAACTCTATGCCATTTTTCACTCTGGGAAATACTCGGGTGGTCACCCCTCAACTTATTTTGACGCTCATCACGACTACCGAAACGTGATTGACTGTGGTGACTCAAACCCGGATGCATGGACATCAGGAACAGGGTATGATTTGGACATCACAACTCATGAGGTATCCCACATTGTTGAAATTGGTTCCAAGGGTGTTCACGGCTCCCCTGCCTTTCCCATCTGGGGAGATAGTAAATGGGCCGAAATTTTCATCTACGATGTCTACGTCAACCTTGGGATGACTTCTGATGTTACTCGTGCCTACAACAATTGTATTAACAAAAGCGACAGCTTCCCTAGAGCAAACACCTACTGGTTCCGAGACTGGTTCTATCCAATTTACAGTACTTACGGGGGGAACAAAGTTCTCAACAATTTCTTCCAAGTACTTGCCAATAATTACAGGAGGACTGGAACTGGAGCTCAGTATGATGGGGAATTGAATATGGGGCAGTTTGTTCACTTTTGGAGTGGTGCTTCGGGAAGAAATTTGAAGGACTTGGCTGATGAAAGCTTTTGGATGGAGTCAAACGTATCAGCAGCAATTTGATCAAGCAAGGAGTGAATTTCCCAATGTAAATTATTCATAAGTAGTTTTTTACCTTTAGCTACAAGTATATTCTCTTGATCTATGTATATTCATCAATAGCAAATAAAAGGAATAAACATAATTGCTTCCTAACTAAGGAAAATTAGGAGTTATATTGGCACACTTTACAACAAATTGAACTTTTTTTTGTACTTCAATGATTTTAAGTCAGAGACCTTTTTGATCAATTTCTTTTCAGTTCATCGTAAATTGTTTCCGGGAACGATTAGTCATTGCTTCCCAATTTGAACTAGGTATGTTCTTCGTGATTATATACTACGGGCATATGAGAACATGGTAATACTTATGCAGTATGAGAAAGTTTATAAATAAGTTTGAGAACATAGTATAGTCAAATGCATTAATTACTTATCGTCAGTTAAATTTTTATATGATGTATTGAAGTGTTTACGGCTAAAAAATCTCCAGGCGAGACATTTCAACGCTTAACAACTTTTTGTTCCAAGAAGGAATCTCTTCTTTTTCCTTTCTTCGTGTTCACTATCACTTTTAGTTTCGGTCCTATCTTCAGGTTTCTCTTCCGTGCTTTCCAGGTTGATGAAAAAAATAAAACAGTTTTCGGTGTACATACTACATCCGAAATCGAGGTCCACAATTTAGTTGACTATTCTTTCAGATGGCTTAAATAGTACATTCCAAGTATTTTTGAATATCGATATATTTTCCAATGTTAAACACTATGAGTTATACATGCTTAAAAACATTTTTACAACTAAGCATTATTGGAATAGATTAGAGCCTTGTCAGTAGGGTACAAAACAGTTTTTTTTAATATTTTCAGAATACCATGCAGTATATCATTACCTCTAATTCATTTGAGTGCATGCACTTAAACAAACTTTAGAAAAGAAACTCATTCTATCAATTACATGTTTTATTCAGTAATCCTTCTCGACCAAGGCAAGACAACCAGGAAGCTTTGGACACGCGAGTAGGTATTTATTGGAACTGGCAGCTGAGAGTATATACATAGTGTCCTGAATGCAACCAAGGATCAACTGCAATCCCTAGGGTCAATATTCTTAAGCATTAAGTGTGAAATATCTCCAAGTAATTTCGACACACATATGTAGGTCCTATACTAACGATAAGAGAGCCGTGAGTGTAATAATAACAGTAACCGCTAAACTGGAAATAAGGGCCATGCCATAGTCTTCTCAGCTGTTTTCGGGCACAGGCTCATCCCGACGGACTAACTTATGTGGTTTCTTCTCCATAGGCATTCTGAACGCCAAAACGGTATCTAAATCCAACCACCAAGAGAAAATTACATACATGTGAAGTATCCCATACACACAATGTACTAATGGCATAGATGGAATTATTATTACGGGGTGCACGTATTCGGATGTGCTCCTCAAACAAAATTTTAATCAAAAATCATACAGATTCACATTGTTTGACAACTACTGTAGTACTGTAGTAATTAGAAAATGTACACGCCATTTATATAATTAAACCAAGATCTTACCTATACACAGCCCTGGCTGTAGGAATTGGTGGAGCATTATAGTCCAGTGATCAGTTCTCTGATACATTAAGGATTTCACGTTCTTTTGTGACAAAGATGATGAGGATTCTTTGCCAATTTAATGCTACATGAATTTAAGGAACTAACACTGTCGTTGTCGTGTAGATATAATTAAATGTAGGTATACCTACATAATTATGTACGTATATAGCTATAGCGGTTGCACCAGTAGATAAACTTTGGTTCGATACTTTTTTATGTGCAGTAACACTTCCGTTTCTGTGACAACGATCAGGCAAGTTTGTGTATGTAGCTAGCTCAGAAATTAACGCAAGTATACTCCATATACTCCTCCTTCTTGTACGAAAATGAAATCGAGCTGTACCGGAAGAAGCGTGGGTATTAGTAACCGTACACGTACCGGCATTTCCATCATTAGGCTTTTGTTTCGGAGGTAAGGAGCTTAGTTGCTTGGAAAATTCGAATTTAATGTTCTCTTCTGGACCCCATAAGAAAAACTCAAGCCCACCAATGGCGGTCTCATTACCAAATAATCCGATTACAACATCCGTCATACACAATTCATAATGTACATACATACATAAGAATTAATCGATACAGACTAGAGAGACTAGGAAATAATATATACGTACATAGTGTGAACGAGGACGCTAACGCGGATGTTAGCTCTTACTAACGTTGACGTTGGTTAGTTACCATTGAAAATATTTTTATTTCCTTACTTCCATTCGTGTTAATACCCTGCTTACACTGCACTGTTCTCGTTCCCATCGGAAAATTCTGAAATTTTAAGTACACTGTCAGAACCCAAATAATCTTAAAACAGGAAATGTAAGGAAATCGCCAAAAACCTACAAACTAGTTGTATTGTAATTATGAACGTATTTAGGATGCATCGTAAGTACATCGCAAATACATTAAAAACGCTGTACTTCCAAATACGCTTTCGAAATACATCTGACGCGTTTTAGATGCACATTAGATTAACTTCACATCCATTACAACTGCATCATAATACTATATACGAGTAGGTTTTTGACGTTTTAGATGCACCAGTTTTTACAGCATGGTCAAAAAAAGTAGATTGTCCTTCATTCCTTTTTTTATGCTCAAATTAAGAAATCTAGAAACATGGAACAATAACTAAGCCGTTTGTACTAAAAATTCTAAAAAATCTTAGCTAATGGCACTGACTATGAGACAGTATACAGGCTTATATTTGGCAGTTCACAATCCCCCAAATATTCTAGAACAACTTAGATCTAAGCACCCAAAACTGTTTTCTCGTAGCTTATATCGCATAGCAAGTTGAGAGAGATTCTTGTTGCAATCTTTGTACAAAATATTTTAAACTTACAAATGACTGAATCTGAATGGTCGTCATCACATTTTTATATACTTCAAAAAGGGAAGAAAAGTAGAATTTAATTATGTATGTATGTACAGAGCAATGTGGTAATGCATTAGTTATGCATAGTAAACTATTTTTTTTACAATTTCGTCTCCGAATTTTACTGTAATTTTAAGTACTTTCAGCATGAAAACGTACATTTGCCTCATGAATTCCTCTGTGTGCTTATAGATTCCACGAAAGGTTTCGTTTATTACAGGCCGCAGAGTATTATGACAGACTATCTGTAGTTTTTTGGATTCCATCTTTTTCATACAGAGTGCATTTTATAACAACTTTATGATTTTTCCCAAACTTCAAAGACCCCTAGTATGTATTTTAGAATCTCATTACGCTTTTTTTGTCATTTTATTATGCACAGGCATGAAAGGTGCATCATTGTCGGCTAATAATAAATTAGTACCATTGCACCACACTAAAGGGAATGGAAAGTTCCCATGTACCTGCATAGGTGCACAAGAGTAATTATACCTACCTAATTATTCAAGAATAATCGCAAGAACTGCGGTTATACCCGGGAAAGCCATCATTTCCTGTAATTTAAAAATCGTAAAACATCCGATGAATGATATTCTTGATGACATATTTCAACAATAATGCAACGCTCTAACAAGCGTGACAAGTTACAACTTTAGGCCTGCATACATGCGGATCGTGGTCCTTTGATGAAATCAACGCGTTCAGAAAATGACCTAGACATTTTTTATCACACGACTCGCACTGTTACAAATGTGGCTTCCAAATACGTACTAACCAGAACCAGTGCGAGCGCGAGCATTTAGTGGTATTTAGTGCATAGTTCATAAAAAATTTACAGAGTGCCCTGTACAAAGTTAAAAAGATGTAGTAACTATTGATGTCTTTTGAAATAATGTTGTCAAATCAGTATATTGTCGAAGGTCGACTTATTTACCAACTTTCCGCTTCGGATTAGCAAGTAATTAGTCTGTAATAGTTGAAGAATCTTAAAATAGAAAACAATTCATGTAAAACACTACCAACCTACTCGTATTTCGTATAATTATGAACGCTGTTAGGATGCTTTTCACGTGCATCACAAACATTAAACAGTATCATGGACTGCCGGATTCGTTTTATATGTACTTTAAATGCATCTTATCTGCGGTTATAATTATATATATAAGTTCGATTCATAATTTCCAAGCAATTTTGGTTTCTTCTCCTGCTTTAGGTTCGCTTTATTTTTATACCATTTCTTAAAGTTTATGCTTGAAAACTATTTTTACCTTTCTTAAAACAAATAGTTAATACTCATCTCGGGTTAAATTATTACAAGAACAGAGATCAAAATTGAGAGACAAAGTAAACATTTTATTTTCACTGTTACCAACAATGGTAATTGCCTAAAGACACAGTAATAGTACAAACATAGTTTAAGAATAAATTTCAAATTGTGGGTTAGTATACTTTTGATTGATGGAAATTGGTAATTGCTAGTTTGTAGAGTAGTACACATAAATACTGAAGATCAGGAGCGAGCGGAAGTTCCTCTGATGCTTCAATTCTGTTCACACACTTGATTCTTATATATATTTGATCAAAATGTAATCCTGGATCTATAAATAAAGACAAAACATTACCTTCCTAATTTTTGGTGAAGATTGATAACTGAGCAATATAAAATTAAGATAGAATGGAAGCAGTAATATTATTATTAATATTAACTTATAATCAGGAAACCTTCAACTCAATAAGAAGCTCAATAAGGACCAGTCAGTAGAGAATATCCCAAATCAAAATGGAAGCCCAGAAAGTGCCCGTACAATCATTTTCAATTCAAACACACACTCGTGGACAAAGTCAAGTCACGTTGAAGTCGTGACTGGAGAACTGGAGATGGCCAAGTGATCCGGATCAAAATCAAATTACCAGAAGGTTTGTGGCTGGAATGAGATTTATTTATGAGTGGGCATTGAGTTAAAGACAATGCCAAGCCAATTCAACACAATAGGCCAATGTATTGGAAAAAGCGGCGGTTGATTGCGTTATTGGCATTGGATGGGAAAAGGAGAGGGACGCTAGCATGTGGGGAAGCTTTTGCAGCCGTACCGTCTCCTGTTCCACTTGATACAATTGTAACCGATTGATCCGCGTTGACAGCAAGTTTGAACCTGTCTTCCCTGCTTGACTTCGCCCCATTGCTTCAAGTTTTTCTTCCCTTGCTTGGATTCGGCCGGCATGCCTGTCGAGTTATAGCCGAGTTCGAACTCGAACTTCGATTCGACGTGCTTAGGTTATCAGCTCACAAATACTCGAGTCTGGTCTCTCTGGTTAAACACCGGGCTTGAATAAAAAAACGACTTGTGTCTACACATGTTTACAATTTACTCGTATTTACTCGCTTTAAATACGAGTTTAATACATAGGAGTTAACTGTGGACTGTGGTGATGGAGTGTTTTGTACGCTGTAAAAACAAAACAATTTTAAAGCAGAGAAGGATGTATCTAATACACCAATAACTTATTCGTATTTTATATAATTATGTGCTCAGTTTGGGTTTGGGCTTGGGTACATAAAAAGGCATCACAAACGCATGGGTTTAGATGCGCTTTAGATGCAATTTTGATGCGTTTTAGATGCACATAAGGTTTTAGATGTGTTTCAGATGCGCTGCAGATTTTAGATGCACTTAAGATGAACCTGAAATATACATCCTGGTCACAGTTTCAAGTTTGAAACAGTAACAGTTGATCGTAGTTATATGTAATTAATCAAGAAGTAATTATTTGCTGCAAACTACGAAAATTATGTATTATTTTACTGTCTGTGATTTACATTGAAGGCTTGACTAAGAATAAAATAAATTCGAAACCGGTCGCCTCAAATAATTAACAGTTTCACATTCGCCAATTTCTCATTCATTCAATGTGGTGGCCCGAAGTTTAGCTACTTCGTAGCTTCATAGAACTACATTCATGATTATTGATTATACAACATACACGTAGTTTTGTGGCGATGGAGATGCACCGGTCTTACAGTGTACACTTACAAATAAATTCTGTTGAGCTGTGAAACAAAAAATAAAAACGATAAGGAATTCCAGCTTCTAATGGAAAATACTTGTCAAGTGGAAAGGGAGAGTACTAGCAATGCAGTGCCACATGCCACATTAGACGGATTTATTCTGTTTTATGATGATCGAGGCAACGTGTAGTTTTAAAATTGTACGTCTTTTGTGCNTAAGGAATTCCAGCTTCTAATGGAAAATACTTGTCAAGTGGAAAGGGAGAGTACTAGCCATTCAGTGCCACATGCCACATTAGACGGATTTATTCTGTTTTATGATGATCGAGGCAACGTGTAGTTTTAACATTGTACATCTTTTGTGCTGGATTGTTGTTTCAACGTTTCACTGAAGACTAGTTTATTCGTTATCAGTGGAGTTGGAGTTGTGCAACGTACAGTTTCTGTACAAACGTATGTATTAATTACTTATTTGTAATTGTATTCGACTACATTTGGATTGACTACATCCAGATCCAGCTGGGACTGGAACTCAAAATTAATTGTTAATGCTTGCTTGGACTATTAAACTGTAATATTATTTCGTTCCGAAGGAATTTTAGAAGGAATACATAAATGTAGGAATACTGCAGTCATTGAATTAAATCTACGTATTTATGTATTATCAGCAATCAGCTGGGTCTGGGTCCCCTGGTTTCACTTTAGCGCCTTAGTAAATTGATTTGAAGCTATAGGAGTGTAACTGTTCTGTCATCTGTGGTTTATGAGTTTTTGGTGAGTGCAGCAGAGAATATGGAATATGCATACATATTGTCGCAGTGTAAGCTGACAATAATTGACTTGTGCTAGGTTTGACGAGGTTGTGTTGACAAATGTAATTTATATGCCTATACGTAATTCTATTTCATTAGTGTACTAGTAATTATAGATGAATGATTGAATGTATTTAAAGTCAGATCTGGGGTCTGGAGTCACAGTGTGTTCAGTCATCAGTGTTTGCTATTGTGCTTTGATAATTCGTGATTATTGGGTTGGAAGTAGTTGACGAATCACAGTTTACTCTTTGGATTCTGTTCTGTTTTGGTTCGATGTCAGCTGTAGGGATAATTACAACCGGAAAAAAACTATGCTGGGCGACAATACTTGCTTTTAGTGTGTCTTTTCTTTGGTGTCATTCAAACTGTGTTGGTTTAAATACATCGAAGTTGTTGAAGCTTGCAGGGAGTGAAGGTAATAGTTTACAAGGGAATTCTGTTTCTGGTTTTGATTGCAAATGCCCGTACACACGACATTGGAGATTTACACTGGAAGAATGGAGATTATCAAAGAGGTACGTGACTACTTTTAGTTTTCTAGTTGATACTTTTGAATGTAACCTTGATTACTTTTGTTATATTTTATCATCTACACTGAATGTATGTACATAGGTAGGTAATAATCATTACCTGCAGTTACAAATTGTAAATTATAGTCTTGCTCATTCTAGGATGATCATGCTAGGCTCGTGCACGTTCCTTATGGGAAGCAATGCCTCCGTTGCCATAAGAGGTGACAAAGAAACTCCAATTCGGACTGTGGAAATCGAAGAGCCTTTCTGGATCGATAAGACTGAAGTAACGACGAGTGAGTTTATGAAATTTTTTCGAGCAACAAAGTACAAGACTACAGCCGAAGAGCTAGGAACATCCTTCGTATTCTCACCAAAGGATCCCCGTCTGACTAATAGCGCCAGTTCGACGTCAACATTGACAAATGCAATCGATGCTAGAACCGGTATTGGCACCGGTGGGTGGTGGATCGAAAAGAAATCGGTGACATGGGCTAGCGATCTTAAAAGTCGCAGAAGTCACCCATTAAATCCCGTGACACACGTGTCCTGGCAGGACGGATTTTCGTACTGTTTATGGCTTCAAGGTTCGCTCCCTACAGAGTCACAGTGGGAATTTGCCTGCCGAGGAGGGCTGAAGCAGTGCCTGTACCCCTGGGGTAATCTTCTCAAGCCTAATGGTACTCACATGTGAGGCATTACTTTATTTTATTCTATTTAATGATACTTATGCACATCGTGTTAAATTTTGAACTTGAACGAGTGAAATGAAATGATTGAGACGTTTTCCTATTATAAACCTACTTACAATTGCTAGCATCACCTTTGAAGTTTGTGAAATGTAAAACTCCCTTATTTATCTTGTTTAGCTTTGATACAATTGTGACTATTTGATTTTCTTTTTACCTCTCAGGACAAATATTTGGCAAGGGCAATTTCCTTTAAAGAACACTGTTGAGGATGGTTTCGAAACAAGTTCGCCAGTAGGATCCTTCCCTCCAAATGGATATGGCTTATATGACATGGTGGGTAACGTATGGGAGTGGGTTAAAGATTCATGGAATATGTATTCCCCTGAAATTCGACTTCAAAAAGGCGGCTCTTTTATGTGTCATCGGATTCACTGCTTTCGGTATCGATGTGGAGCTCGCACAAAAGCAAGTCAGGACTCGACATCATCGAATGTGGGATTTAGATGTGTTCACCGTGTTCACTTGTAGTTTGTGTCAAACAGCTGTGAGACATTATAGAAATTGTCAAAGTCAATTTGTCACGTGTCTACAACGTTTTTTAAAGATCTTTTTTGATCTTGGAAGTAATTATAAGTAAATGTTGGTTTTATAAATAAGAGTAATTACAAATGACATGAAATCTAAGAAACATTGCTCCTGCAATTAAATGCAGCTGAAAAATGAAAAGTACCTACTGGCTTTCTGTTTTTAGTTTACTTTTCTTGCTCTATAATCAAGTGCCTGTGCGCTAACTATACAAAATGCATTTAATGTCAGTGCAAACTGCAATTTCTTGTGCTAGTACCTATCTATTTGAATGTCGAATGTATTTAACTGTACAAGGCATTTGCAACTACCAAAATGTAAAATGTTAGAGACAGTGCTTCTGCAAATAAATGCAGCTGAAAAATCAAAAGTGACTTTCTGTTTTTAGCTTACTTGTCTTGCTATATATTTAATCAGGTGCCGGTGTGGTCACTGCACAAAATGCATTTAATATCAGTGCAAATTGCAATTCTTTGTACTAGTATCTTGAATGTCGATTGTATTTAACTCTAAAAGGTTGTTGCAATGAGTATTCGAAACAGAATTTGAAACTCGAATCCCTGTGAAATCAATAAAAGTTGTAGGCTGTCACGTTTTCTGTCGCACAGTTTGTGGTATAAATTATTTTCCCTTTATTTGCAACTTGTCATTTTCAGCAAGAGTAAATGACACAATACCGACACATGTTGCGCAGGTAGGGGTCTTACTCACATTTCACTTTAAAGGTGTTTTGGCATTCAATTACATGTCGTACGTACCCAGTTTCGCTGTTTCTGTTAATAAAACCTTCTCAGAGGTACATTACATACTGAACGGTTTACTGTAAGTACTCTTCCAGGGGTAATGCCGTAGTGTTGTAATGCAAAAAGCTGCCTACTACCTACACAGGTAAGTGCCAATCGCTGTAACCAAATCGATTAATATGACATAGACACATTCGTACATACATAGGTGAATAGGTACATTTCAAGATGCTGGATCAGATTGCATTCTAAAAATATCTTTAGCTGTTAGCGTCATTCATGAGTCTGCGTTGAGTTAAATGGCTCAAAATAAATGTTAGCTCTTTTACATGCATGGCTTCAAAATATTTATGTATATATGTAGTAATCGAGTGGACTTTTACTGCTGCCCAAGACTATAATTTCATGCTAGCAAAACAGATTACCTACGTAAATCGGTACAAATAAAACAGGGTAACCTTACGCAATGATGAATAAGAAAAATTCTAGTTCAGCACTACAATCTTTTACCGTTGATGAATATGAATTACACGCTTGTATGAATATTTTCAACCTACACGGTAAAAACTGATCGTCTGATTTCATATCGTGTTAGCATTTTAAACTTTATCTCTAATTCATCCAAAATACAATCAAACTTGTAATCATAGCCTGTCTCTAAAGAAAGCCGGGGAATTCATAGAATTGAGCATTAGATAAGATAGCCGATTTCTTAAGAACTTCATATGTACCCAAACTTCGCTCAAGACCGTACTAAAAAGCTGAAAATTTTGGCCAAAGAGATGCACAACTTTTTACAGTGTACTTGCGTCAATCGAGAATTTGTGATTTATAGAAATACTTTCAGGTAGAAATATTAGAAGTATTACCGCCTTATTAAAATTGAAAACCATCCAAAGCAAGAAACCCCACAGAAACAGCAACGAAAGGCATCGGAAAGGCAGGTTACATAAATTAATCGAGAACAGTGCCGCGAAACTTTCTAATAGAAATTGGAACTGCTCTGCTAGCTCTTTTTATAATTAATAAATTGTCTTTGAACCCTATTTAATAATTACGTTTTAATTCACCTCTAGACAGCTAAATTAAAACCACACGTGTAAGTGATTTGAGGCACACCAAGCTTCATATGAATATACTAATTAGGCTAGAAACGTGATCACTGATCACATGATTTAACGTTATGGGATAAATTTCTATATACAGATATATTATGTTAGTTGGTATTGAATAGCGCTGAAATATCTTGCATAATTATTTTGCAGCTAATTCAAGGCTCGCTAATTATAAAGTGCTTGTTATATAAAATCCAACCTTGAAGTGTACAACAAAATCATACATAGCAGGTGTCAGTCAAATAAGGCAATGAAATCTAATAACTTTGACAATATCTTCACCATGAACTCCACTTCACCTTTAATATTGGTTATCATATCAATCAACAAAGTCCTAATTGGGCTTCTCAGAAATTTAATTAATCGAACAAGAGAGCCTGATATGAACGATATCATTTACTTCATTAATGCCAAGAAATGAGCATAGCTGTATAGATCTGGCTTAATTACCAGTCGCGACGTAATTACACCCAAGAAGCGCAGATCTCGTGTCATCCATGTTGTAAAAACCATGTTGTCTTGTTTGTACTAAAACTAAACAAAATATCGTCGGTGAATATGGAAAACCTCCAGATTGAAATTTGCTGTTGGTAAGAAAACCTCCAGACTGAAGTTTGTCGTGAGTAAGAAAACCTCCAGATCGCAAATTGCCGTCAGTAAGAAAACCTTCAGATAGCAAGTTCATCATGCTTTCAAAACCTCGTCGTTACATGTTACATGTACCGATGTACCTACTGATGTTGGTTTCAAAACCTCGTTACCGCGCTACTGTCAGATCTTAAGCTTGTCAGAACAGGAACGCGGAACGTTGCGACAAGGCGGAGGTGATGAAGAAAAACCCCCGGATTACATTTTGCTGTGAGAATCTTTAGATTGTATTTATATTATACAGCAGTGTAATTCCAAAATCTGAATCTGGAGGTTTTCACAGAAAATGATCTGCTGGAGGTTTTCATTCTTCACCGTCGATGCTTCGCTTGCTTGATCGGCCACTTTAACCCGGCTACTCAGTGATGAGGTTTGGGAACCAACATTAGTGCATGCGTAACGATGAGGTTTGTGAGTACCGATAAAAATCATCAATAAAACAGCGAAAAATCTAAGGTCCATTTGCAGTTGGTTGGTCAGTTTAAATAGTTTAGGTACCTCATATTCATCTGTATTTCTTTGAATGAATTTGACATTTGTCAACAGTAGAATAGCCGATTGCTTTCACATATTCAATTTCAATTTCGAAGCTAATGGGAACTAGTTTGCAATTTTCAACTCGTTCAAAACAAGTCCTAGTAATTTGTCGTCGTCTATCTATTAATTTTTGAGTGTATTTGTTTCAAGCATCGTTGGAATTCGTTTGCTATTATGGGTGCGCTTTTTTCCTTTTTTCTTCATCATATTTGAATATTTCCATTAGCATTTACCCCGAAAAGATGACATGAAAAGTGTCAATGAAATGTAAAAGGGCGTTGGGTACGTTTATTGAAAATAAATTGTGGGCAAAAACGTGACACTGAAGAGTATAGGGTCAGGGTTATTGGGTGCGCCATAAATTTAATTTATTGCAATTCTGTTGAACCAACGACACGTGTAATTAAAGCTCTACTTACGATTAGACTCCAAATCGTTTAGTATTAGTCATTAGGGCAAGCAAATTGGAATGAATCAAACCTTTGAAGTTCCCTTTGTGTCGTTTTTGCTGCCCTTTCATATAATTACAAACGAACATTATGGAGATTTCCTAGAATTTTTGTGTGCGGAAAAAGTGCGTCTGAATTGGTTGATGTTGCTGTTCATAACCTTTTGTCGTCTCGAAAGGGACAAATTTAACATCGATCCTCTCCGTAATCGATTAATGTTACGGAGTACGTTCATATGTATGTAGGTACAGGTACACGTGCTGTGTCATTAGTTTGGTTCGTTTAATCATGATTTTTATATATAAATACCTACCTATATACAGTAAAACTTCGTTATAACGACCGCCGATATAACGCCATTTTCGCTATAACGACACGTATAAGCGTCCCCGTCAAAAAGCCTATGCCTTTCCATGTTAAATTTGCGGTTATAACGTCACTTCTAATAACGACATTCTCGGTATACCGTCATGCTGCAACCTGCCCCACAGTTGCATTCGCGTTTAAACTGGAAACTTTATAACGTCACGAATGAAGCGTCATTCCACTTGAGTAGTTTAAAGCTTTAGTTTGTTAACAGGGATGAGGATGATCCAAAAGTATTACATGGAATCGATAACTTGAGAAGGATAGGCTAAAGAATCTCAAGTAGTCATTATTTAGGTCATTATTCTTTTATTCCCAAAAATCATTATAAAGCCCTATTGGATTAACTGTGATTAGACATTTTATGCATTTGAAGTTTGTTTGCTTTAAGGTTTTTAGTGCTGATTGCTTTTTAATTAGTTGTTGTTTTTTTTATTTTCATAACCTATGATTGTGTACAATTCTTTGTTACCCGCAGGACAGTAAAGTAGTTTAAAATAAATTAAAATCTCTGCGGGGAAAATTATTTCTTTTTTATTTAATCGTTTTTAAAAGCAGACAATTGGGAATGAATCGAAGAGATTTTAATATTTGTATAATACAATAAAGAGTCTATTGATTTCCAAAAAAAAACACAATTACTGTAGCAAGTAGTTCATTTTCGTATACAATTGTATGTATATTTTATTATGTAACCGAAAGGAGCACCCTATAACGTCTGGAGTCTGGACATTATAGTTTATAACGTCACCTCCCTATAACGTCCAAAAAAATCGGTCCCGTGAGGTGTCGTTATAACGAAGTTTCACTGTACCTGGTTATTTAATCATTAGACGCCGAACAAAGAATAAATCACAAAGTCTTGCGTTGCGATGTCATTATAAGTTGGTCTAAGGTTGGATACCGAAATTCACTTTCACTTCCTGTAAACATGACTATATATTCAATTAATTGAATAGAATCGAAACCGGAATTTCAGCATTATATACCTTTTATGAGATCATATATTTAATCACGTGTATGTGATTAATATGCACGTTGTACGAATTACGGTTTAGAATGCTCAAACTATAATCAATATGTATGTAGGTATTTCTCATTTCTCTGAAAACGTGAATTGTGGTTTTGTTCTGCTGGTTAACCCGACAAAAGCAAAGTACAGCCACACAACTTAACCCTACAGTCCTTCAAATTTCAAACGTTGCAGTGGTGGCAACCCAGTAACTGTAACTTAAACAACATAGCAATTTATTCTGCGCCTGTAAATATTTTATGTACCTCAGTGCGATTACTTTGACGTGAAAAACAATTCGACATCGGTTGCAATAACATTTACAATAACTTAGCCAACCCTTATTAATATTACTACATTTTGTCTGTGACTGAAACTAATGTATCCGAACCTGGGTAACAGTTAAACTCATAGTGAACACAAATACATTTAAGACCTACCCGAAAATTCCAACTGGTCCTTAAATCGACGCTGTCACATCCAAACCTTCAACCTTAAGGATGCAGAAGCACACTAAGCTAACCAAGAGAAAGAGACGAAACTTTTTCACATGCCGAATTGTGAGGATGCAACTCTGACGTACGAGCACCCCCGAGAGATGCATGTTTGTGGTTTTAGTCGAGTTTCCATAACAACATCTGTGATCAGACCTTTGAAGGTGTTTTTCACTTCTGAACCCTAATAAAGAACAACATTAGATTAGACTGAGTTGACACAATTGGAAGTTTGCATTAGCTGGACTCAACTTTCGTCTTTCCCTGCATGCAACTGTTTCTGGTATTTTTCTTGCGTCAAGTCAATTTCCAAGTACCGATCTCGCAGAGTAACAGTACCAAAGTAATAGCTTTATCCGTTGCAGTATGCAACAGCGGGATATCCGAAATAGAATTTTAACAATCACAGTAGTAGTAGTATCACAGTAGCAATTGTAACTACTTGAGCTTTACAATTAAATATATGTATGGGTAAATAAACCGGATAATAACAAAAGGAAAAAGGAGTCAATTGAGGTAGGTACATAATTATATCCAAGTGGCTGTTGTCGCAACAAACTTCTACACTGTTGTCGAGCTGTCAAAATCATTTGGTGATTTTTCAAAAAGCACACTAAAAAGCACACCTTCAAACAGGAAAAATGCATCTGAAGCGCAAAAATCCTACTTGTATTCGGTATAATTTTAAACGCAGGTAGGATGCATCTTAAGTGCATC
>JAAXYX010002770.1:0-16367 GCA_036851915.1 Ptenothrix huangshanensis | reverse complement strand
TAAAATAAGATTGCATTGAGTAAAGTGTACACAGTAAAGTCAAGTAATCTTAAAATAATTATACAAGCATTTAAATGCATCTGATTCACAAGATGAATCAGAATTTACTCGTTCCGATGATTCATTAATGCATCATAAAATGAAAAGGTAATCTTGAGTTTCAAGATTCGTATTACGTACGTTCATAATTATTTTAAAATTGCTAGTTTTTTTGCAAAATTCGTGCGTGCAGATATATTTTAATTGTACCTATTACAAATGAAGCTTTAAGAATGAGGAACCACGTAATTAAACTTACCCCTAAGACCATCAGTGTCGGATGAAATGAAAACAATGAGCTGCCAGGTTTAGACAGCCAAATCATTAGAATTCCAAATGTCAACGCGACTACGTGTACGAGGTTGTTACCACCGGACATTTTGATTTGGTTCACGGGTTCAATTTAATTAAAACTAAAGATATGCAAAATCAATTATCACTGTCGAGGTGTTATGCGAATGCGGGCAGACTTCCACCATACAAGTATACAACACACTGCTGCTTTGTCGATAAACAAGTAGGTACTAGGTATTCGAATCTCAAATATACAGGCTAGAAAAATCACAAGTCAGCAAAATATATTTTTTGCACAAACACAAACGGTTAATAGACGGGGTTGTGCTTGACTGTAGCACCCAATCACGTTGTGTGGAAGAGTTCTGGAAGCATTTATTATGCTATGCTGTCTTTATGATTCAGCCAGATTCATGTGCTTGCAACTTTAGAGGGTAGCCTGGGAATTGAAAATCATTGACTTAATAGCTGAATATGATGAAATACAATTCTACAGTTATTGCAGGGGACTAGGGACATTCCCATTACCGCCTTAACTTTCGTATTCATTATGTGCAAGGAATTCTACTTCACTCCCGTTACCTTCTCCTCAAACGCAATGTTTTAATTTAATCCACGTCCATTCAGAAAGTGCTATGGGTCGGTTTCAGGTTTATTACATTCTTCTTTGGTTTGTTCGGATGACATCGCAATATTTCGAGCCTACCTAAGGTATCAATAAAAATACACGACGGTAAAATTATTTCCGCTTGTTAAGAACTTCACTTGATAAATTCCAATTTAGTCTAAGTATTGATTCCTAGCATCGATTCTCCATTCCCGTGAACGTTGTCCGTCCGTTCGTGGTTTAGCTTTATAGGAATTTAGAGTCCTCGAGGAATATCCTCGGCAGTTATCACAGTTATCACGTTGTCAAACTGAAGTGGCAATAGCGTACTCCACCATAGAAGGTATACAGTAAGTAGATATAATGACTTCTGGCAATAATTGTTATTACTGATAGGTTTTCGTTACTGTTGATAATTTGACCACCATTTATGAAAATCGTGAGTACTGTGGAGAATAGTTATTAACTCATTGCTGATTAAATGCATAAATTGGCTCTATTATAATAATGACTGATATGTTTGATTAGGAACTTTTGTAAATGATTGAGTAAATTGGAATTAGTCATTATTAATTTTTTACCCGTATTAACATCCAGCTGATGTCGTTTTTGTGTGATTATATTTTAGGGGTATTACGAAGTTCTATTTTCACGCATTTCGGGGACATGGCAGGAATTGTGCATTCCTTGATAACTTTTTACCAATTACCGTGGCTCCACAAGTATGCAGAATGTATCGCACGAATTCATTTTTTGAAAAGTAATTATCTAGAGGATGATAACAACATGAATTGACAAGTTTAGTGACTAACTAGGCATTTCAAAAACTTGTCTATGTTGTTGTGGGTTGAATAAGTTTTCTTCTGTTTACTGAAACAGTAGATGGGTAATAGTAATGTCTACCTACGGTCTTTTCATACAAATCCGTAAAAAGTTTGATTCGGATATGCATTCACAGGTCGATGAAGTCACGTAGAAAGCAGCAAGTTCAGATTAAATCTCAGGTTTTAAAAATTGGAAAAGTTTGCATGTTGTACTTGATTTCTTGTAAAAGTTGACACCGTCTTAATGAAAGTTTTGTTTTTGCAAGTATCCTATTCTTTTTGTCTTCTGGTAGCTTGGTGTATGTAGGAAGCTATAATATTCTATATTTTCATGTAGCCCCCTTCAACCTGCTGCAAAGAGAAAGTTTGAGGCTCGTAATTAAATCCTGTTTTAATATCCTAGCGAGCCTGACGCCGCTTATGATTACTGGATGGATAGGCTTAATAAAAATTCGTAATTTTATTGTCCTACTGTAGATCATAAGCTAAGGTTGAGGGGAAGGGAAAAACCGCACTTCAGTTATTACAACAAATATTTTAAAAGTTTTATTAATCACACGAATATTTTAACGCCTGAAATCATATAAATTCTAACAATTATTATTTTTACGTAGCAATAAGTTGTAGGTTGAAAATTCGGTATTGCATAATTATAATTGGTTTACTCACGTACCCCAATAGTAACTACAGTAGTTTTAGTGTACTGTTCCCAAAAGGCTTACTTACACAATTTATCATTTTAATTGAATTTACAACCGTAATGATGGTGAAATATCAGTGCACATGAAAAGTTTTGCATAGTAGTTTAATTTAATCGTGTAAGAGTCCTGAAGTAATTTCGAAAGTTCATAATTTTGAAATTTTCATTTCCGTAATAATTCCGTTTCAATTATTTGAGCCGTATGAATTATTTGCAGCTGACGAACCGAACGTAAGTGTAAGCATGTATAGGTATAATGTATAATATAATTACAGAAAACCGTATTAATGTATAGAATTGTATATTGTAGTGATTAATAATGTACTTATTTGTGCACGAACATGAAATTTTGCATAATTCTAGATATATTTATACCTTAGGCGGTAATGTAGTTTACATTTGAACTTGTATAATTAATAATAATTGGTTCAGATATTCTGAAAAGTTTCCTTTCACATTCATCATAATGTCTCATGGAGTTCACTAATTACTTAATCACCAGCGTTTTGAATGTATCGTATAATTATAGTTTTAATATATTGTGCTATTTACAAGCTTGTCATTTCCTCGTGTCGCACCAAAGTTTATACGTTTTGAGCGTTTATAAGGATGGTAAGTAATGTAAAGTACGCACCATCATAGTATCCTAGAATTTCAAAACGATAATTTACGCAATCAGTGTAGCGTATCTACATTTTCAACGAAAAGAATTTGTGCCGAATTATCATATGGCTATAAAAATTCACGCTTATTCATCCCTTGCGAAACATTGAGGAATAATTTTTTTTTCTATACTTTTGAATAGTGTGTACTTCATTCTTTAACAACCTCTATAAAAATCTTCAATGGTATGTGATAAAAGGGAGGTGGTGTACTCAACGCACACAACGAAAGCAAGGGCATAGTGAAAAAATGTGTTTCTTCGTAATAAAATCACACNACATTTTCAACGAAAAGAATTTGTGCCGAATTATCATATGGCTATAAAAATTCACGCTTATTCATCCCTTGCGAAACATTGAGGAATAATTTTTTTTTCTATACTTTTGAATAGTGTGTACTTCATTCTTTAACAACCTCTATAAAAATCTTCAATGGTATGTGATAAAAGGGAGGTGGTGTACTCAACGCACACAACGAAAGCAAGGGCATAGTGAAAAAATGTGTTTCTTCGTAATAAAATCACATGAATGGATGCCCAGAAACATAGCGGGAGCATTCTTGTTGCAAAGCATCAGCTTTTATATGGTAGTGTAATATATTTGTAGAATTGAACGGTTTTGTTCTCAAATTGTATAGTTAGGAATTAAGGGTGAGAGCGCTGGTTTTTGTACAAAAAGAATGATGCTGTCTCAAATGAAAACGAATATAGTTGCTAAAATAAATCATAACTCAAGCTCAACTTGTGTGTGCCAAATGTAATATTAATTTGTAGGTATAGATTGTTTTCCCACGAGAGAAATTTGAGACGCATTTAGTTAGATAACTTGTAATAATTTAAAAAAGTGTAGCGCTACCTTAGAGAAGATATTTGAAATATATGTGATTATGCGCTCTTACTTCATGAAAGAAACCATTATTTACAGTTGTATACATTTGTATTGAAGGCGAGATACAATAAGAGTGAGCTTCTGTATGCTGTTACTTTATACTTCACATGACATGGAACTCAGTGTGTATTCACAGGAAACTTAATTTGCCACAGTTTGATATTACGAATCGGCGCTCTCACCCCATCTCCTAAGAGATGCATTAAAATGTTTATAAAAAATGCCCTGCAAATGCAGACTGAAACCACGATTTATAATACTGCTACGTATATTCCAGCTCCAAGGAAATTCGAAAATTTTCAAAACAGTTGAATCATGGGTAAAAAGATTAGCCATCTGTCTCAAATTAAGTTCCGTTTCAGTTGTGTATAAGATGTGCAAAAGCTGAATCGTAAATAATTTAACATGATAAATGGAGAATGATGCGAAGAGCCATAAATACACGTTGGTCTTGCGTGTCTGGTATTTTGCTATTCCCATTGTTAATGATACTTCTCCATTTGGGTTTAGTCCTTTGACTTCCCCTAATATTGCACGTGTTGTTAGGAACGCTGGCTATTAACTTTGTTTTGTTCTTTACGGTATAGGATAATACATATAATATATCCTATCCAAATAGCTACATAGATATGTATGTGCACACTGTGCACTTGATCCTTTCATACTGCGGGTTGCTGAACTAAAGCGATTGCGTTGTCTTCTTCGATTAAGGACCAACGGTTCAGGTTGTGGACATATCAGTGAGGTTTTCTGAAGTGAAGGAAAATTGCATCATTTGAAGTACTGGGGTTTACTGTGGCCTCGAGCATCAATAGTCGTTATCACTTGGAAGGTTTGTGGTCACACGAAACGATTTTCTATTATTTCACCACACAATTAAAGAAGTAAGTAAATTATAGAGCAGGATAATGTCAAACGTCTGTACAAACATAGACTAAAAGTTAAGTAAATTGTAGAGGTGGAAAATACCGAACTTCGTTCTATAGGTTGCTTCAAGTCAGGCGGGGGAATTAGACAAACCGGGGACTCTTCCTGAAAGCTGTTTATTATGACAGATTGATTAGATTGGGATTTCACATGAACCTGGAACTCGACACTTTGGGGCATCAACATAGTCACAAGATAAATAAGGCAATAAAAGAGTCCACATTTGTCTTGAATGGCTCATTGCACACCTGATGAAGGTTCTGACATACTAATCTTACATGAGGAAAGTTTGACAACGTTAGTGACGGTATCAGATAGGCCAAATCCAATGTTAATTCACAAGCTGATTACTAGAGACGTGACGGAAAGCAGCAATTAACGAAGGCAAGACTTATTTTTATGTATTATTATTAATCACGCATTCATACTTTCACTTTAAGACGCTAAGCTTAGAATTAAGAATTGGTTCTTCCGTAGATGTACTTCATCCTGTATTGTTCCGTAACTCGTAATGGAGACTTCCAACCAATTGGTTGCTTTGCATAAAACTTCGTGTTTCCATTGACTCGGCGAAATAAAAGCTGGCGACGATAAATTATAGGACAGCTTCATTCTTCATGGATCGTGTAAACTACCATTAACATATGCTTGATAACAGCGGCTATGAATTGAAATTGAAAGTGAATCGCCACACGTCCAGGTTGGGAATGGTGTAAAAGGTTAAAGTAATAAAGGCTCTTGGTGGCTGGGTATAAATATTTCTATGCATACATTATTATGCCCAGAAAGACCCATGCATGCTCTGAATGTGGAGTTTGAAATAATAGAGACCATTAGTACCACAATGGAATACAATTTTAAGTGAGGATGATGAGCGATTACGTTTTTATAAGGTTTCCCAAAGTGCATAGAAATACCAATATACCATGGTAGGCCAGTTGCAGCAGGGTCTGGTCTTGGTTTGCGGGTGAAAACTTTCGCCAGATGTTGGTTATCTGTTTCTGTGAGTGCGTACACGTAAAATGTAGTGCATCTAATCTTTTATTTTCCCTCAGATTTCGTTTCCGGTGTTTTTGATTTTCAGCGAAAAACACTGAAAGTTACTTTACGATCTACGAGCACAAAGTACATGGACTGAAAGTACAAGGGTGGGATGTGTAGAGAGAGAAAGTGAGTATCCTGCACGCAGTAGTTTGAAGTATCCGCATGAACGGTCCATTATTATCTCACCCGATGCTTAGACAGCGGTCGCTACTTGTAGAAAGCAGATGCATGCCAGGATTTGGTTAGGATCGTTAATGGTTGTACGCAAATAGGTAGCTGTAGATACATTCTCAAATTGCTTCGAATTGGTGAAACAAAATATTTCCTTTCATCCAGACAGACCCTTGTTTCTAATCAACCGTCCTTTATTATGGGTTCGTTTAAAATTAATAGAGAGATGCTCCAATAGGCAAAGTTGAAGATGGCGAACGTGAGCGGAAATAGGATGCGTGAAAGACGATCTATTAGAATGGCTTTCTCCCGACGCGATTCTTGTCGATCAAGAAATAGTCGTGTGGAATGCGAGATTTGATGGTGCTGATGATGATGTTGATTGTCGGAACTATGACCGTGCATTTGTTCACTATCTGACGGTGGTGTTGGCAGTGACTCTCCATTCATTGGAATTTGCTCAGCTGGCTGCTCTCAGGACCGAAAAAAACAAGAATATAAAGAAAAAATATCGATTACAGAATACGATTGAGTATGCTAAACAACATGTGTTCCTAAGCTCCACTTCAAAAAATTTATATTCCGAACAGGATACTTACTTTACCATCATAACCACACGTTTATGTGTCAACGTTTTCATTCAACGAGGTAGTAAGACACAACTTTTGACAACGTCATTGCCAAGTAGTTAACCATGCCTTTCTGTTGGTTAAGCTACTGCCTCATTTCATCTTAATTCTATTATTTCTATAGAGCTCCAGATCGTGAGCTCCAGAACATTGTAGAGTACATTAAAGCTAGTTGACGCAGTGCAACACAGTAAAGGGGAAGATTTCGGCTACTTAGAATTACGCACACACTCCTCCTCTTAAAGCCTGTCTGATGTCTGTGAATCCTCGTGTACATACGCCACTGAATTTATTTTGCTTCATTAGTACGAGTAATAATACCATTATGAACACGTTTTTCTCACTTACGTTAGTACTCCTATTTGCAATTAAAGTAATGGACACTGCGCATTTGCTTACAGTAACCTATTTCCTTAAAACAAAAGACTACCTTCCTTACCCATTTTTGTCCAGTATCCAGGACGTTGCGCTTCAATATTCAACGTAGGATTAATAGCTCAATGTTACGAGTCTTATCTACGCAAGTATATGTACAATATTTGCGTCAGATTTCTTGGATCCTATCTTTACACGGCTCACCCAGTGTAAGCAAATCTTCCGAACAAAATAACCCCAAGCAACACAGCTGTTATTCTAAACTCAGATTAAAATTTGAAGCTGTTGTTATTGCTCCAAGTCACCAACTGTTATGCTTATTTCCAAAATGTACATAAATGCTATGCATATTAGTTAGCTGTTGACGGAGTAGTGCCAACCATATTATATATTTTTTGTACAAAGTTTAATGATTTGTAATTGAAATAAGCGGCTTTAACTTTTGAAATCACGGAAGTTTGATTTAGATCTAACACGTACAATGTACATACCAGTACTATAGAGGAGTCATTTCAAAGCCACCAGCCAAAATGCGGGACTCTATTTTGACTTGTATCAAGGCTTACAATTTCATACACTCACGCCAAAACCTTGTCATGATATTGTAATCAGTGGAAGATAAATTTGGAATTAATTCCTATCACTTTGAAATTATAATTAGGTGCTCGTTGGCCGATATTATCATGAAGGATTTTGCTGAGGCATCTTTGGTTTTTATTAGCGTGCGTGACCTTGTACTATAGTCCTTTACTGTCTTCTTTGATTTATCTAACCGTACATTTGTCCAAGTCAGTGGGAGGTCTGGGAGGGAGTTGTAAATTTTGTATTGGCAATATGACAAAGACGAATCAGTAGGCCTAAAAGCATGCCTTATAGTACTGAATACAATATATTATTATCTTGTTATACATTAGCTTAAAAAATACAAAGAACTAGGAAAGGCTAGAATTGGAACAAACGGTAAGTTGGAGAGATAACGAAAGAACTGAGTAGATACGACCATTCAAAAAACTAATTCCAGGAGGCTGTAGAATTTTGCTGGATATCTTTCATCCATTATACAATTAGGTGCACAGAAAAGAGCGGAAGCTCCCTGCAGATTTTTACTCAAGCGACGGAAGCAATAACGAATTTCTTCTTTTTAGCGTCTGGTCCAATGTTTTTAACTACCCGACTTTTTGTACGACGGCAGTTGCAGTAACCAGAGAATATTCTGTTTCTCGTATGCACCGTGAGTAGCATATTCTTTGAAAGCGTTATTCTTTTAAGAGCTGGAATAGATACATTGAATTTCTTATGGAAAAGACCAGCACATTCAGTTTACAGCCCATCCTTGAATCATAATCGTAATACAATGGCTAGTAAAAGCGATGGAGACAGAGTTTTGGTGAAAAAGTGTAAGTGGGTAGATATATCATTAGATTTGATTATGATAGCTTTAAACGATAATTTGTACAAATTTTTACTGTTTATTGCTAGTGGTAGCCAAAGTGGTTGTTCAAGTTTTCTAGCCTAGACACAATACTCCAGAAGGACAGAGTAAATGAAAGGGAAATGAATGGACGAGCATGTTATCATCGACTCGGAGCAAAATACAGGGTATTACTTTTTGATGTTTCGGGTCTGATCTTCCATGGTTATTTACGGCACCTTTTTACTGCAGCATTGCGGAGAGTAAGAAATTCTAAGAGAAAGATATAAGGCTTACTGGCTTTATACAAAACTATGAAAGGAAATGGAAACTATTTCTCGTATAGTTGTACATACTTGGAAAAATCTGTTGCGATATCTTGTTGAATACACTAAGATTGGAGAAAGAATGATTGTATTGAAACTAAGCATTTTGTCTTTTTGGTGGTAATATTTCTGATGTCAGCCTGCCTTAGATAGGATAGTATTTTGGAAGTGATAAAAAATGTGCGTGTTTATATGAAAAGAATGAAAATCCATTCATACCGGTGTTCGACGTCTGGTAGGACGGAAAGTCCTCGTAATTCCACCTCGCATACTCCGAAGACTTCTCTGTAAGAGTGATTCTCCAGAATCAACGAAGTCTCCCATCAGAATATTCACGACAGCGTACTCCATCAGGCTTGGGTTAGACACAACTTTTGTTGAAGGTATGGGAAAAGTTCTACATAGTACACGCTGAATGGTTACTGATTCGTTCAATCTTTAATATCATTTTATAGGTACGGACACGAACCAAGTTTTGGGGTAAAGAAAAAGAAGTTTTTTTGTAGTATAAAATTGGAAGAATTTCGTATCAAACTTCCATGTAATTGTTACATGTGCTTACCCTGGTTTGTACCTATACACTGCGATTCATGGAAAGGCTTAGTCTATGATTTATGATGTACAACGTTTCCTTAATTGTCGATTTTTCCGTTTTCCAAAACTTATGCCCATTCAGTCCCTCTGTACTGTGGACTGTGAACTTTTTTGCAAGAAGTAAATACGCTAACTTTAGGACTGTACGCTCACAATCGAACTTGCAATTGTAGTCGTATTGGACATTGGCCATGAGTCCATGGTAGCATACTCCTGTACAAGAGTTGTCCAGCTGAATCATGGAGATCATATCAGAATAAAAACAGTAGAACTATGTTTCGAGATTACATTGCTTCCAGTCCTGTGTGGCTATTGCACTTGCAACTAAACTCGAAAAATAGTAGTAACCATTTGCATCGACATACCATTGTAGAACTTTGCCCATACCTGAAGAAAACGAAGATGGTGCACGTTGACATGAATATGTCGATTGCCTGAAAAAAATATAATAACAAATATTTCAACTATGTACTGTCAACATATTGGCAGCATTTTAGCAACTAATAATAATTTAGTATGAGTTCACTTTAAGTAGGTATTGTAGAAAAGCTACGTTGAAGGGTGATTAGTAGGAGATTATTAAAAGTAAGGAATTCGTGGAGCTATTATTCACAAATAACTTCTTCATGGTATAGGTACTACGAGTACAGAGATTATACCTATGTACATATGTATATACATATTGTTGCTGAAGGTGCAATACCTGGGTATTTTTAGTACGAGTCAAGTTCTACGTCTTCATCGACGATATGTCTATATGTACAATATCAAAGAGTTATGAATTCGACTAACCTTAATGTAAGAAACAGGTGGAAGGGACTTTTGAGAGTTTGCATGTTGAGTTGAAAGTGTGAGTAGCGAAGTGACTCCGAGTGTGACTCTAGCTGGAACTGCCTAAAAAGTACGAGGAAAAATTCATTAACTTTTGTGTAATTAAAACGTTGTTCAGGACCCAGGTATTCAATTTAGCTTGTCAGATAGTGATGAGCTTGTTTCCTTAGACATTGCATAGCGTACCTCTGGTTTGATCCAGAATGATATCCAAGACATGATCACAATTAAGCATGTTGGCACGTAGGTGTGAAACAAGTAGTATCCAAGTCGTCTCTTAAACGTGAAGACAACTTCGACACAAGTGAAGTTACCTGGAGAAAAGTAAGCTGATTTTACTTGGTCTTGTTGATTACACTGCAGAATATTAAATTTATAACCACTCGAAAGACTAAAACAAATTGATAGCTAATTTGAGTTATCCTTCGGGTAATTTAAAATATGAGCGTTAAACTTCGCGTCAAATGTTATTAAGTAGGTAGTTGTGCTATGAAGCAAAGTGTCCTGGAAAACAAAGTAGGTATGTCGGCTATGAGTGCGAGATCACCATGCCTAATTCCTTCCGGTGTTTCATGTTTTTGGATCATTGTGAAGGAACAAATAGGATTGTAATTTTGATGATGATGATGCTCGTATAATGTTACTTTGTTAATTTAATTCAATAAAAATGATGTAATACAAAATAGCTTAATGATATCATGCCTGTTAAGTACTCCTGGGTACAATCTCCCGTAGTACTGCTGACCAGATCCAGTTGAGGAAGCTCAATCTTTGTATCCACGTCTAAAGGAAGTTTTGGGTCCCAGACAAATACCAAGTCTTGAACTGTGTGCGATACTGTGCATACGAAACATTTACAATTTCTTAATGTTTCCTTTATGACGCATAAAGTTTAACTAGGTACATGCACTAGAAAAGGGGAGTCATTTAATAGTGGCTGTGCTGCCAGTCGACAGCTTCCCCATACACTCACTCATTCACTTTGTCATGAAATCTGGTTGCTTTCACTTGTGGACTCTTTTCCGCTTGCTCGTTGTTCTAGTCAAAGATGTTTGAAATGGAAGTAAATAGTAATTTAAATACTACGAGTAGGAGATTGTACTCTATTTATAGGGAAGTAGGAAGTTGCATATAGTTAATCAACTTTATGATTCACTTTGCGTTCGCAAGTAAGTGTACATTATTCAAAAACTTTCGAAACATTAGCATAGCGATAAACACATGGAAGAAACCCGCCCTCGCTGTCTTGTACTCCGTTTTTCATCTTTGTCGACCCAAAAAGTATCTCCTTCCTATACTACTCTCATTATTCTAACCCTCTTCATCTTGCTCCCCAGTCTGCTTTTTTTCTTGCAGTAACTTACTACTTTTTATGGCTGAATGTAAATCATTTCTTTTACACGAGAAGGCATAATATATTAAAGCAGTTTTTGTATCTTGCAATTCAGCGTCAGTGTTGGGTGTAAATGTCTTCAGAGATTATTATTTTTACGTATTTTTAAGCACCAGATTTTAATCAACTAATCATGAAGTATCGGGAAGAATCCTTTGAAAAAGGCAAAAGTTTGTGTTTGAAATTTCTGGCTAGCTTGAGGGTAGGCGTTTTTCAGAATCTGCATGTACGCTCTCACATCGAACTCGTTCAGCATGCATTAAGTTTCCCTTTGAGATTGTTTCTGCATCGCACATTGCACTTTCTTAGACAGCGGAAAATAATTTATTATTTGTGCTCTGCCTATGCACTGCTTGATGTAATATCCTCCTTTGAATTAAATTACTTTGGTCGTCGAGAGGGTAAAGTTGGAGATTTCCCGTCAAGAAATTAGAATAAATGAATTTATTCGGAAAAGAATGATGCTAAGACTAAAGGTACAATAAAGTAGGCACAACTTACGACTTTCAATTTTCATCGCACAGGTCTGGGTGTCATGAGGATAAGTTTTGAAATTCATAGCACAGGAAAGGAGTAACGTCAGTCTGGGAGTTAGACAAGAAAATCAAAAAATGCATTAGTCCAAATGTCATTGTTTTAATCATACCTGAGTAGGAAAGACGAGCAGCTTTAGACACAATGGAGCTTACTTGACCATGTACAGTATTGTACGATCTTCGTGGAGCCATATGTAATGGTTTGGAATCGTCATATCTTGAAACGTTACTTGTTTAGCGTTTCTGATCAAATCATTTTTATTAAACTTGGTGCATTTTCTGAATGCCCTCACTGCATCTGACTGTATTAAAAATTAATGGCCATGGAACTTTTCACATTCTATGTCTTCCACTTATTATAGTGCATTACCATTATTAATTTTGGGTTAAAGCTTCGCCTTCCCGCTTAGAAAATTCTCGGTATAGTAGTGGGTATTTTATTTTCAATACATAGTAACATCTATTCCAACTCTTTTCTTTAAATTTATTGCCAAAACTATTGTGAACTATGAAAAGCATTTTACCCTCCGAACAAAAGAAAGAAACCGAAGAACTAAAAACATAATTTTTACTGTAATTAATTACTCTCATTTACTTTACGCTTAGTTAATTGAATTTATGTAGTAGAACTGGTGGCTGCAAATATAGACTCACTTTACACACAAAAAATTATGCGGCTGTCCTAAGATACATATGTACTGCGGTATATACCTACTTTAGAACGCTTGAATTTTAATCTTTCTCGTTACGCAACATTTGCAGGGCCTATGATAATTCGGTTGGTCACATTAATGATGACCAACGAAAATATATACGCTCATAATGATATTGCGTCCATGTAAATATTCTTCTGTAAAAATTCTCTCTGCTATTGTAGTTTTAGGGTACCCCATTTAGTGCCAACAACCGGAACGCCTAAAAAATGTACGAGGGAATTTTTTAAGCCGCCTTAAGACCTTGAATGTTTTAAGCTAATGATTATTTGAAACAGCAAACATCTTACTACAAAAGTTAATCTTCTAAATATGTAAAGCGGAACTTGGTATGCATATCCTCGTCTTTAGATCGGTTCAAATTACGATGTTTGCCAAATATGTAAAGTCTAATGGTAAAAATGCTTGAAAATTTTGAAACAGCCACGTTATCATGCATCAAAGGAGTTGTAATAATGAATTTGTGTGGTGACCTTGCTGCAGCAGTAAATTTACCTAGCTTGGTATTCCCTGTTGATAAGTTTACGACACGGGCCTGCGTACAGAGTTATGAAAGAATTACGTGAGAAAGCTGAACAATGTTCCTTGTACATTGTGATGGGTTGAGGAAGACTCAAAATTCATTTTGAATTCCGTAAAATATTTATAAAGACTGTATCATATAGATACATTTGATGAGAATAAGATGTCTAGTGAAATGATGTTCATGCCAGGAAATGTAAGTGGGTTTGAATGTGAGATTAAGTTTTATGGCCTCCAATAAAAATACACGTGAGGTCATCCATAAATGCATAGCTTGAAGAAACTGTCGGGTCTCCATAAGTCTTGGAGAAATTGCACTGGAATGAGCCGGTAATTAGTCATATTCTGAGGCATTTTCAATCGGTTGTCTTTCCAAGATTGTGCGAAGAATATATCCGCCACGAACGTCTATGACATAGTAAATACACAAAAAAAACAACTTGTCAACCCGCATTGCATCTGGCAAGGACATCATAATCGTTTGCATAATGATCGGATTTGATGTATTCTTAATTGATCATGTATTAAATCATGTCAGTGGCCAAAGTGCACTATGTATTTGCATTTGATTTTTCTAAGGCCTTGCGCTGACAGCAATATGTAAATACGACTTATGCTTGTACCCTTACTAGTAATTTTTTGTCCCCATTGATTATTTGGGAACGTGACTGCATCGGTCGCGGATAACAGTTAAATTTTATTCATGGATGTAGTGTATCACATTTTGTGAATGGGTTTCGATTTTCGGTATCTCAGTGCGATCCATTTGACGTGTCAAATAAAAAGAAAGTGACAAGAACATTTGGGGTTCCATCCAATGAAATCTAACGATTCGAACCTGATGGACTTAGTTTAAAATCTGGAAATAATGGAGTAAGAAAGATCGGATTTCTCTTTCTGTTTTCGAAGACGCTCTCATGCAATCAGTTTCTGCCTTCTCTTCTGGTTCTGAAATCTTGAAGCTAGTCAAGCCAAACTTCTTTCCTTACTTGGTATGTCAATTGCATTTCCAATAAGATTTTACCTACGAAACTGAAATGTCGAAACTTGCCGTGCCGTGCCGTGTCCGTAACTGTGTTGTCTAGTCCCATGGTTGGGATCTCCAATGAAATAATGATGCTCGTATGTTCCAGTAAGTATATAGTAAATCAATACGAGTACGTAACATAGACTTAAAGGAGAAACAGCAAGTCGGCAAGTTTCGATGCATGCACCATTATTTAACTTTGTAACTTCCTAAATGGTATCAAAAATAGCTTGTGGAAATACGGGTGCATTAAAAAAACCTGACCATGAATCCAAACTACTTATGCATTACTGCGTTATGTAACTATTAGTAGTTCAAAAATCCTGAAATTTCCTGAATTTATCTCGTGTAGGTAGTGTAATGACATAGGAAGATATAGACTGGAACCATAAAGTTACGCATGCAGATATGTATGTATGTAGCAAGGTAGTACTCCACTTTGTCAGGAGACCATCAACAACCATGGGGATTGAGTCATTTTGTTCAGGTTCGAAATTTCTGCCATAAAATTGCTCCTTGTAGCGACGATACAAGGGAAATCTGATTTATCGTCACGATTATTTGACAACTCCCGAGCCTTACCATCCTTAATATGTTTCGAATGACTAAGTGATAGCCCTGGAAACGATGAAGCATAATCGAGCATTAGCTGCCTTGGGGATACTAACTTTTTTTACTTGCAGCGTAGCGTCGCAAATCTCCACGTGTTTAATTCTATACATTGACGGCGGAAAAAGCTAGATCCGCAAGAGGAAATCAGTATTACAGGATGCTAATACTTTCCTATAACTTCTATAACTTCCTCACCTCACTTGTAAGTGAATGCAATCGTTTGTAATTCAATAAGATTAATAGTTGGTTTGAAATATTAATACTACTGTATTGAGGAGAGACATTACTCAGATAGCGTGAGTATAACCTACCGTAGTCTCGTGTCTCATTCAGTGAATATTTCATTCCACCTGGTTCCCGAGTAGGAGCAGAGCTTGAAATGTGATTACCTGCAGTGTCAATGTTTGCTTTCGTTTCGGTTTCGTCAACGTATTCTTTGAAATGGAATTCAATATGCCATTAACTTTCGAGTGCTAACCAAATGAATGACAAAAGTGATAATCGATGTATTTGCAAAGCTGAGAATTTTTATGCGCAAATATTCAATTCGGCTCCTGTCTTTTTCCTTGTTTTATCTGTGTGCCCGGATTCATTTGAGCGTGTGCTCCCACGTCTCTGCGGATTCGTAGTTATACATACACACGTGCGTATTAAATGCTTTACCATCAGTAAGAGGTAGTTTCACTCAGCTACCTACTAAATATTTACTAATGAACATTCGAGAAAGAACTAGATAATAGGTATTCACCAAGTCTGTAGATGCCTGCATGATAGAAACTGATCATCTTATTTTAATCCTTTGCAAATCTCTTATTTGTCTCTTACTCATCTTTTCTTGTACAGATGAGCAAGAGATGAGTATGAGATTTACAAATGATTAAATTAGAAGTTTTTCCCATTTGGGAAAATGTACCTACTTACTCGTTCCACTTTTAATACTTGGGACGAGAGTGCACGTGCTTTGATAGTGCAGATATGCCGCATGAATATGGGACTGCAAAAAATGCAACGTCATATATTCATAAATTTGCATTCAATTTGAGTTAATTGAAAGCTACAAAGAAGTTAATCCCCTGATCTTATCTTGTTCTTCTGTCTCTGAGCTCCTTTCCCTCCATATCTGTGCAGATCAAACGTACCCGAGTGAGGCTATTACATAATTCAACAAAGCAAAAATAGATACTGGAAGTTTGTATTCTTTTATCTTGGACGTACTTGATTCTGTACTGGTACAAGTATGGT